>JAFIRS010001480.1:0-235000 GCA_018342105.1 Gonioctena quinquepunctata | reverse complement strand
CCATAACCCAAGAAACAACCCTCCCCCTCTTAAGTATAAAGTAAATGGTTCAAGAAATAAACTACTGATTTACAATTTTCTTGGTAAATGGAAATAGTTGAATAAGATTTTTTTTAAGAGTGAATATTTTTTGGTGAATCTTTAATTTCTGGTGGGAGAAAGTAGTTAAATCGATTTGCTAATAAAATACGACCTCTCTGATCTTTTTTACAGGGCTTCTTTTATCTCAATTGAGTTTTGTATTTGTGACCGATGATGGGCACGCTCATGATATTCTTAAATTCTCTAATAATAATTTCATGAAAATAAAGCTGTCCTAAGTCCAGGACTCCCATCTCTGATAGAAATATAAAGTTGGATGGGTATCTTATTTAGATGATACGATTTTGAGAAATCTTTTTTGAATTATTCTGCATGATAGATATCATTTTCAGATGGTTGAGATTCAGTATTTTATCAAAACAAAAACAAGGGAACTAACTATGTGTTTTGCAGACTTGTTATAGATGTTTATCTCATCTGAAAAGACAGTCAACTGTAACTCCAAGATATTTCACTCCACTGGCTCTTATTGTCCAAAAAATTCTGTTATATTCCCAATATATTTTCTACTTTCTCTTTTAGTACCTCCTAATTTTCATTTCATAAATAATGACGATATCATCTGGAAAACTAGAAACTACATTGGAGCTATTGAAAGTGAATGAGTTGATATAAATGATAAAGAGTATCGGGCCGAGTTTGGTACCCTGGGGAACTCCACATTTCACTTTAAATCTATCACTTAGTGTTTCGCGAATTTTCACTAGATTGAAAAGGTAAGTTTTCAGTCTCTTGCAATTTTTATAAATTTCCCTCGTGGGCAAGCGAATTTCATCTTTTATAGATTTTCCATTACGAAAACGGAAAAGTTATTGATGATAGAAATCAAAATATATAATTTTCTTCAACTCAGTTAATGTACTGGAACTGAAAAATATTGGTGGAATATAGTGTGACGCAGTGGTGTTCTCAATTTTGCGACGATTATAATGATTCCAATATTATACTGAGTAATACAACCATTTTGCGGCCACAACAAGCATTCGATATATTAATGAGATTAAGCTCTTAATAAATCGACCCATACCAAAGTGCATGCTGATATTTGCAGAATCGCAGATAGTGGAACGACTTTTATAACGTTCCCGTCGAGCTACATAAAATTAGCAGGTTCGTTCGGAATATTCGAATGTTATTTTGCCAAGTAAATGATCAACATGTGACCGTCGATAAACGTATGTATACATTTCCCGTTGAGTGTAACTTTATCTCCATTTATTTCGTTGGATTGAGCCGAGTTCATTTAATCTTTGCTTCAGAATTAAGCAATTACAATTTGAGGAAATATTAAAACTTAATTGGAGTTATCTTCTTGGGAAAAAAGAGGAGTAGTGGGCTTTATGCAAAAGTGCAAAACGCGATCAACTGGAGAAATGCTGCGCATAATTAAGCAGGTGCGTGTACGAGAGAAGGATTGAACTCTGTAAATCAAGTTTTTGACTTCAAACCGAAGTCTATTTTGTCACGGATTTTTGGATGATACATACTTGTGATTTATCTTCGAATCTTTATATTGTCATAAAAATAATATGATAAATAATAATAAAATAATATTCCTATAAAAAGATCAGCTGAACTATGGACCAAATGAATTCCTCTGACATGTTTGGAGAAAAATAAAAAGTACTAAACATTGGATAAAAACATATATAGAAAAGTTGTAATTTGTGGATTCAATTAATATTTAATGACTTATAGAATGCATAGCAATGGTATATTTTCTACAAGATCATGTGCGATTTTTCTATCTATATTTACGATACAAGCCCTGAAAATATTTTTGAAAAGAGTTTGTGGATTAATAATTCTATATAATTTCTATTTATATCAGGAAGGCTACTCAAATAGGTGTGACTTCGTTGTCCTACTGTTTTCTTTGATTTTGTTGTTTGAATAGCCATTACATGATCGTTGCATACCCTATTTTTTCTACGACCAATAAATAATAAAATAAAAAAAAGAATTTCTGGTGGTTTACAAGATAATTCTTATAGGTACCTTTGACACGTTGTGATTGAATGTTGATTAAAATTAAATGTCAAACAAATATGTAGAAACATACCACTTGATTATTTCCAAGTACGTTTTTTATTCGTTTCATAATGAAAAGTACGTGTTTTTATTGGCCAAGATCTGATTCGAAATGAAATTCCGTTTTAAAAAGTACAATATTAATGAATCGGCAGATATTTAATTCGCGTATTATAATACAGGAGTAGAAAAAATATTTTCCATTACAACGTGTGTCATGGCTGTGCTGGATCATTTATAGATTCCATTTGCTTGAACGGTAAGCCTTCGAAGTAAGGAGCTGATACGCCACTGAAATTAAAATTAAGACATTCAGAAGAAGCTTATCGTTACAACAAATGACAAGTCCAGTGTAACTTTAGTGGTAAAATCCAAGATTAAAGCTTTTCGAATTTTGTAATAACATTCATTTTTCTTACTGGAGTCCACTGAACCCTAAGACCACCGATTGTGAGAGACCAACATATGGTTTGTTCATCTGTAATTAAATATATATACTCTGTTCTCTAATATGAGAGAGTGATTAAATGTAAATTTGTAATGACAGAATCCATTGAACAGGGTGGACAACTTGAAGGTTATACTGTACACTTGCAATGATAGTTTTTAAAAATTCCGTATTTTGGTTTAAGACGTACTCAATAAAATTTATGTGACAGCGGCGTAACTACAGGTAGTTTAATAGAATAATAAGTATAATAATAATTATACATGATTATAAATATAGAGATAGTCAGATACTTGAGATATTAATTATTCTAATATCAAGTAGATAAAAACTTATATAAAAGTAATAATAATATGAGAATAGATAAATTGGAATAAATACAAATATTTATAAAAAAAAATCTACTATTTACAATACAACAACTTAATTTTTAAATTTTAGCCATTATATTCCGAGTAGTCCGATGAACTATCGTCGTTGCGGTCCAGAGAAATAATAAGGGGCTCTACAGTATTTTCTAGCATGTTATCAGCTTCCCACATTATTTCTTCTATTCCAATCACATATTAGACGTACTTACTCCATTTTTCGCAACCCACTGTCTTTATTCCATCTTGCAAGAGTTCAATACTGATTTATTACCTTCTCACATTAGGAAACAGAGTATATATATTAATTTCTTGAATCCTCTTGATACATTTTAATGGTTTTTATGTGGGTTTTGGATTTCTTTATAAAAGTTTATGAATTTGCATAAGACGTTTTGTCCCTGGCTAGGGACATTCTCAATTTTCATTATTCATTTGTTACTAAAAACTTTTGAAGTTATAAATAGATACCAACTAAGCTAAGGACGGAACACGAAAATATACAACCTCCACAAAAAAGGAAATTTACTACGTGGAAAACTATAAAAAAACAACATGAAGCACAAAAAGGCAAAACTTTAACAAAAGTTGTTGAATTAATAATGAACAAAACATGCAAGTCAGTCGAGACATAACAAAATAATAATAAAAATTGAAAATGTTCCTAGCCACGGACGAATCGTCTTATACAAACTCATAAACCTTTATATAAAAACCAAAAATAAAAAACCTAGAGCATATATATATATATATATGATGTTTTGTAAAAACAATAGTTGTTATGATATTAGCTTTTTGTTATGAAATATTGATAGATAATTATTTTCGCTCTGTATGATATACTGTGATGTAATAATAATTGCTAGCTAACGTCACTGTTTTCTCGTCATGTTGATGCCAATTGTTATCACTTTTCTTACCACGACTAAGCTCAGTTGGTACGCTTTTCGTCTCAGATAGCCGGTTCAGGCAATAGAGCCACTGCTTGATGTCAAATTCAATCTATTCAATGTTTACAAGTACGATTGCAGATCATTGTTGGAAACAAACGAGAAAATGTCGAAAAACAATTATTTCCTTTATTCAGGAAAACTTATATTAACCTGGCCTACGATAGATAACTTATACTATGGTCATTCTACAAATTTTCAAAGACAATCATGAGAAACGGTGATGAATAAAAATTACACAACCTCACTCTTACTTTGAAGGTTGAAGTTCTTTAATAGTTCAATATCAAAGTGAAATAGAGTTCTTCTGGTATGATACGAGTCATTTGTGAGGTTATCCAGTTTGTGATGTGCACTAGAAAAGTTTATACCTGACGCGCTGGAACTGTCGCTGTTACAATATGCACCATGAAATTGAATCCTCCTCAATGTACTGCTCTCAGGCTCTCCAATACCAAAAAGGAACCATACAAATCCAGAAATCAGCTTTGAAATAGTTTCATGTGGAGTACATAAAAGGTAATGTCGTTTGCTGCTATTTATTTTTATTGAAATTCTCCTGAAGTTGAGTTGATTGGGTTCTAATAGAGAAACTACCTTATATTGATGAAGTTTTTGAATTTTTTTTTTCTCTAAAGTCCGAACGTGGCGTTCTTTTCAAAAATTTTTTCAATCTCCTCGTGGCTTTGTTTTCTGTCACCTGGATACCATTTCTCCCTTTTTCCATCTCATTTGAATTTTCAAATTCGCGCACTTTGTTGTCACATTTTCACTCTTTGGGGTTATTTATCAAAACTTATTAACTAAAATATTTTTCTTTTCTTACAAACTATGTACAATATTTATTGATAATTGTCTCTGACACTTTTCCGTTCTTATTTTCTCACAATTTCAAATCTTACATCTGACCATACTGTTCCCTGATTGGCTATTGTCATCAAGAAGTTTGTTGTTCTCCCATTGGCTATTTTTATCATATACTGTATGTTTCAAGCTTATAATTTTGTTGATCATATTTTATTCAGGATGATTTTGTAAATCTAGACTTTTTTGTTATCTTTTGAACAATTATAGGTTGTCTTGACAATGTATGAAAATGATTGCATTATAGTATTTGTATATTTTTTATCTATCAATATCATACAGAGGCTTCATAAAAGAAATAGAATCTTAAAAATATGTAAAAACAATATCTCTTAAACTACTAACTAGTAAGTAATTATTATTTTTGTGGGTTTTTTATTGAAATTATTTCTTTTTTCCTTTTAAATTAATTTCTGGTCTTTCATAACATAAATATATATATATATATATATATATATATATATATATATATATATATATATATATATATATATATAAATATACAGTGTGACCTATATAAAATGGAAACACGTAAAATATATATTTTACAAAGTCTACTAAAACACCAAATCTTCTGGTAAGTTTATATTGTTTATTAATTCACCGAATTCGACTGAACCCTCAACATGATAAGGATTATTAATTATATAGGCAGTAAAAAAAATTGTGATATATTTACTGATTCTACTATTTTGTGAGTCTATCGATCTTGTTGTTAGTCCCATTGTTAGTACATGTGAATTTTTGGAAGAGTGCACAATATTGGTGTATTAGAATTATTTTGCAGTTGTTTGATCTATATACATATATATATTTATATTTATATATATATATATATATATATATATATATATATATATATATATTTTGACCGACTATTTTTTATTTCCAAGTCTCGCATGGAAATATGTTAGTTTTTTGTAATTGAGGAGCCTTCCTGAAATTTTATATGGATCGAATATTTTTAAGGGGTCGCTCAAGAATTTTTAAAATTTCGAAAATGGCAGCAATTGTTTGTACATATAAAAAAATGTTTTGCTCAAAGTATACACTTTTAAAGGTCGCTCAAGAATTTTGAATCTTAGGGAGTACTAAAGATTAGACGTTTTCGAGCGACCTTTAAATATTAATTTTATTTCTCTATTTTTTTCCTACAATTCATTAACATAATTATGAACCAATATAAACCATTAGATACTTAATAAAACCAATAAATAAATTTTTACTAGCATATTTAATTAATGAGTATAATTAAAAAAAAACAAAAATTCCAAAAATTGTTTACTTGTTGATCAGCTTGAATATGGAACTGAAATAAAATGAATTAGAAGTTTTTGTTATGTATTTTGAATTGTGTGATTACAATTTTAGATAATATTATAGAATTCGCTAATATGAATTACTTCGTTTTTCAATAAAAAATTAAACCTCCTTCGGCGGTACACCCGATCTTATATATCCTCGTCCTTGACATCTAGAATCTTCGAGTGGTTCGTGGAAACATCGAGATCAGTCGATGGGGAAAGCTCAGCGTGATGTCGACCAGTCGATCGTCATATTTCTGAAATTTCGCCTGAATAAAAAACCGTCACATCATCTGGCCTGTGCGAGATAAACAACGCAGGAGCGTACTGTACTCATTTTCGTAACAATATTTGAACCCAAAAAAAATAATTCCATTCGAAAGAAAACTTTGTTTTACAACATTTGTTATGAACACTTTATTATATTCAAAATACATAACAGAAACTTCTAATTCATTTTATTTCAGTTCGATATTTCAAATTGAATTACTAATCAGAGAAGGCATACAAGCTGATCAATGGGAAAACCATTTTTTTTTCTTTTAATTATCCATATTATTAACTATATTAGTAACAATATATTCATTGGTATGTTCATGTATCTCGTGGTTTATATTGATTCATAATCATGTTAATGGATTGTAGAAAAAAAATACAGCTTTAAAATTAATATTTAAAGGTCGCTCGAAAACGTCTAATCTATAGTATGCCCAAGATTCAAAATTCTTGAGCGACCTATAAAAATATATACTTTGAGTTAAAATTTTCAGGATAACTTTTCTTTATATGTACAAACAATTGCCGCCTTGAGAAAAAAGAAATGAAAAAAAAATCGAATTATGACCATTTTCGAAAATTTGAAAATTCTTGAGCGACCCCTTAAAAATATTTGATCTATCTAAAATTTCAAGAGGGCTCCTCAATTACAAAAAACTAACATATTTCCATGCGAGACTTGGAAAGAAAAATTTGTCGGTCAAAATGGGTCACCTTAACAGGGCCGGATTAAAGGGTGTGGAGGCCCTGGGGCAACAAAGGAGTGGAGGCCCCTAATTATTTTTCAAACAAGTTTTTATTTTATTTATTGCGGAACAAATCAAATTATTTCAACACGAGCACATGTAGGTATAATAAAATACAAGAAATAAATTAAATTACAGCGTTAACAAATGGATTCTTGCGAGCTTTTTTCGACGAAAAATCATTGATGATTTCGGTCAAATCCAGCATCCGGAGAAAATCATACTCAATGCTAAGAAGCGATAACTTTGATAGGCGGCTTTGTCTCATCGTAATTCTCCTATTTTTTCATTTTGGAAAATGAGCGCTTTCCAGTGCAATTTGACATCATCACATTCTTAGTTGTAATATCACAAGAGAGTGAAAATAATTCGACATATTTTCGAAAACTTGTTGCCAGGCAATAGATAAGAGAGACCAACTGGCTCGAGTGGCTATTGCCAACAAGTTTGAGAAAGAAATCTAGATAATTATTTTCTACTATATCGAACTCTCGTGTCGTATTCTTTAGATTATTTTTTGATGTTACGATCATAAACACATTTCCTTGCAAAATTATATAATGTACTAAACCGGTTTTGATTCATTTCACACTTTTCATGCGAATTGATGACAGACGTCAAATTAAAAATATAGGTTGTCAGACAATAAAAACAAAATACCTCAAATTATTCCCGCGACAATTTTCTAGGTAGAATAATCCCACTATTGATTGGCCAAGACGTATATGATTTATTTGAATTGAACGTTTCCATTGGTTTCTAGCAATGTTAAAAAATAATCACTGTAATTTCAATGTTTGAGAATGTATCTCTGAAATTTTGGTTTTCAAGAATTTGATAGTAGAACATCTTGGATTGGTCTTTTTGATAGTCCTTTTTCAGAAGAATTTACATTTGTTGCAGAATGTCATCCTTCTCTTAGACTCACACTTTCAGATTTCGGGGATTTCTCTGCTACAAGCGCGCCACTCAGCGGACACTTGTCAACACCAATAAATAGGAAAAACAGGTATAGACGGGCAAAGTGTTCGTAGAATCGGCAGAAAAATAGTCAACAGAATTTGAACTTTTGTTCTATTATGGAATGCGCACAGGGCTCTTATAAATAATTTGATGCAATCATATTCATAAATTGAAATATTATTTTCTTTTGCTTATGATTATTGAATTTCATTGTGTATCTAGATCGACAGAAAATCCTTCATTTAATTTAAAAAAATATATTTTTTTTTAATTCAATTGTTCTTGTTTTTACAGCTAATTTCGATACGATATAATATTTTGTATAATAGTATGATGTTTTACTTGGTGATTGTTTCTCGCAAATACACATGATTCATCAGACCATGGATGTTGACAAGAATACGAAACATGTTTTTGAATGTTTAAAACGAAAAATGAGAGGAAAAAGTGGGAGAACTGCTCTTTCGTTGTCAGATTTTTTATATATAATTTTGCATATCCTTCGGTATTTGTTAGGAAATTTTACCTAAAAATTTATATTGTGGAGGCCCCTATCTTGTGGAGGCCCCGGGGCTGCAGCCCCGTTTGCCCCCCTCTTAATCCGGCTCTGCACCTTAGTATAATGTGTGTGTGTTTCATTCTTCCAATAATCACCAATTGATTTTTATCGACTATAGTGATATACAGATTCGGAAGTGAAATCGCGAACCATAGGTTTTACAATGGGTTGGAACGAAAAGTTCTCGAGCCCGTGGACCAGCACAAAATATAACAGATATTGGTGATAGATAATCAAGTATTCAACTAGTCCACTGTAGAATGTTTCCCCTTCCCACTATCGCGTCTCGAGATATAGCACAATTTATGTTGCAGCTTTCAGTCTCGGTCGCCATCACAATATTCAAAGTTGCGAATGTAATGTTTTACGTACTGTTGAAAAAATGTCTCAACTTTGAAAACACCCATAAAATGAGAAGGTATCGAAAACATTATGCCAGCAGATAGAAAATGGAGGCAATTAACATCAACTATTTTTCATTGCTGTCCATTCTCGGATAACTTGGTTTGGGCCTCCGAGTCTTAAGCGAAATATTGAACTTTCTACGGGATTTATATAGGCTCATTACTGGTACTTATATATTCACGACAGCGTAGGTGGAAACATCTAGATGAAATGTGAATAAAATTTCCAAGTTCAAGTTATGAGGAAGTTAAAGCAGTAAAATGAGATGCCATAAAATCCGCGACTATATTGAGTTGTTCGGATATTCATATCGGCCTCTTGTTATTCAGAGATATATTCATTTTATTATCTTTTGATGAGCTACTTTATACGATTTAAGAGGTGCGAAAAGCACTACTATCGCGAATGGAAAATATAATTTATTGTAGATGAACACGTTTGAGATATGGGTTCAGATTTAACAGCAAGAGGGAACAAACTACTTAACTTGAAGATCTTTCTGAACGATCATAAAATATAATGAACGACTCAAAATGGTATATCAGACAATTTGAATCAGTGCACATACAATAAATTACAATAAGGACTTAATTTGTTCATTTTATTATTTTCAAAAATGATGTTTTTTTTATTCCTCCGATATCAATATTTACATTATTTATATTTACTTTTATGGGAGCTCAATTTGCCGCAAAATTAATCCACCAAGTTATTTTCGGAACATAATGATGAATGAAGAAATTTTTCGTAATTATACCGAAATATAACATCGACGTCAACAAATTATCACATAACCTCTCCATATATGCGGTAGTACCGCTACCTAAAGTACCGTAAGCGATGAATAATATACAGGTTGCTTTAATGTTTCATAAATATTTCCTAATATGCATCTTAAGAGTATAAACCATCAGATGATGTCAAACATGATGAAAAATTCAGCACGCGTCAAACATGAATAAATAAACAAGTCATTTTTTATTATTTTTTAATTTAATTTGGTAATAATCGTAAAGTGACAATAACTAATTGGCTAAGAGCGGGCTGCAGAAAGCCTGGCCAATCTAGTAACAGAATGAAATGTTTTTAAAATGTTAGTATTCACAGCAAATTAAGAAAAATCACTGACTGCCTGGGCAACAGCTGTGCATAAGTTTTGTATAGCCTTTTTTCGGAAAAAACAACCATATCAAAGTACTAACACATTGGTAATACTTTCGAAAGAGAGTGTGGGTTCAAACCCCAGCTCTGGCGGCTTTTTTTTTAATTTTTTTCTTTCGAAATTGAAATCTGTATGGTGTTATAAATCTGTATGTAATAGTTATTTGTGCAACTAGTTGGGGAAAGCACTATTTTTCGTAATGAGCGAATTTCTGCTTCGCTTTGCTCGTTCCGCAAAAGAAAGCGAGTTACAAAAAATTAGGATTTCCCAACGAGTTTCACACAATATTCTTTCTTACTCTGATATGTGATCCTTTTCAATTAAAGATTAAAATATAAAAAAATATATACTGACGAAAACGCTTTTAACGCACTAAAAATTAAAAAAATATTTTAATATTCGACGATTATGCCGAAAAGCATGTTGTACTTTCTGGTTACGTATCTTTCAGAAACATAATACTTTTAGAGTAAGATCCCAGAGCCGGTAAACAACCTCATTTTAGCAAAGCTGAAATTTTAAGTATGAATAGTGTGATACGTAGTTGAGAAAGAATGCGTACTTGCTAGCTTGGAAGCGGGGCTCTTTTACAGCTATCAGGTACAAAAGTACATAAAAAACTTTCTTACTTACGTTAAAGTATGGTAATACGTTTGGCAATTAATATCGTCCAGCTAGCCGAGCGGTCTAAGGCGCGAGATCTAAGCTCTGGATCTCAAAAGTTTGAGAGGGTTTGAATCCCCAAGCCTGACGATTTTTTTTTATTTTTCACCTTGAAATAGAGAAATAATTTAGTTTTGGAATGAATATTCAAATAAAAAAAAACATTTCTCAGTTTCGATGGGAAAAATAAAAAAAAATCGTCAGGCGTGGGGATTCGAACCCTCGCCAGTTTTTGATATCAGAGCTCAGATCTTGCGCCTCAAACCGCTTGGCCAACTGGACGATATTAATTGTCAAACGCATTACCATACTTCAACGTAAGTGATACCATACTTCAAGGTAAGTGAGAAAGTTTTTCATGAACTTTTTTTACTTTTTAGTGCGTTAAAAGCGTGTTCTCATCCTTGGAGAGACTTCCAGAAAAAAAACCGAAATTATTGCTACATAGAAAACTACGTTGTCAGCTGGGGTCAATTTCACCATACATATTATGTATTGAATTCGAATAAAATTTAATCTTCATAATATGTACAGAGAATATAATAACAATGGAGAAGTATTTCTAGTAGTTTAGCCTCAAAATAATAACAAATTTTATTCCTGTATTTTTTGCACCTAGTGGTGAAATTTATTTTTCATCGCCAGTTGCGAAAAATTTTATTTTTCGCAAAAGTAAAACATTTGATAAGTGTCACTTTAAATGTCAAAATTAGAAAAAAATCATTTAATACTTTTCAGTCCGTTTCAAAAACGTGGTATATTAAAATAAATGATTTAAATTAATTTTCTAATATTAGATCTCTCTCAGTAACATACATGCATAGTAAAGTATATGACAATACTATTTACAATGCTTGAACGGTGGTTTCCAAAACTAACCTGTACGCAGCATACCTGTCAAGAACACCACAGATAGTAATAGCATACGACTTTGAGAAATAGGAAGTCTTGTGCCAAGTATTTCTAACAGGCATGTGGTACTAAGGTTTTTTCTAACAGAAAAATGTTTAAACTTCAATTTGTAGATGTAGCGATATAGTAATGAACCAAACAATAGTATGGTGCCAAGGCATTAGAACAAGTTTTAACAAGACATTTTTTTTAAATCTGTAAATACAAAGTTTTAAGAGTAATTCTATTAGTATGATCGCAGTACGAAAAATATTCCGGAGAGAGGGCATACAAAACTATAAACATGTTCTGCCAGGCATTAAATTGTTTTTCCTATGGTCTCTGTGAGAGCTAATAGTTTAATGAAAATGAAATGGAAAAAATAATTTCTTCATTTGTAAAGAAATATGGTTTTTTGTGGAGTGGAGGAACAACGTTTCTTGACATTTTCCTGATTACATTTTAATTTTCAGACTGTGGAAGGTTACACAAAAAACCATCTTTTTCGTCATTCATAAAATCCGTCATTCTATTGAATTCTCACAAAAATTGATAATCGATGACCCCAAAAAATCCACATACCAATTTTGAATGGAATCTGACCATGACAACAAAACAGGTCGTCTTCTTGGAGCCGCCATCTTGAATTCATGAATTTTGCCAAAGAAATCATGATGTCCGACCACAACAACCCCCACATACTAATTTTTAATAGAATCGAACTATAATCACAAAACTCGTCCGCCATATTGGGGCCGCCATTTCGTTTGGCAAAAATTCCATAATGCATTGTCACCGGACTTATGAACACCTGCCAAATTTCACGTTAATCGGACAACTAGAAGTGGGTCAAAATTCACTTGCAAGATTTGAACTAAACATACATTTGTGAAATTCAATAAAAGCTTGTAGAAACATTTCATTCTGTTACTCGATCGGCAAGGTTTTCTGCAGCCAGCTCTTAGACACGAGGAATGATTCGTTTTGGGACGGATATTCGCCCCAAACAAATCATATTTCAAGGATAAAAAACTCTACCAGGGCTGGGGTTTGAGCACACGCCCCCTTTCGTGAACCAGTTTAAATCTGGCGCCTTAGACCGCTCGACCAACTCGGAATTTACTTCATGTCGAAAGTATTATAGTTTTCAATTGCAGAAGCTCTTTCTATAGGGAGCAAATCAAAAACTCCTTCGCTAACACGAGCGTATATGCAAAGAAACGGAACGAAAAATAATGTGCACTACTCGTAAACATTCTCCGTCGGCAAACGGAAGGTCAAAAGAAGATCCAAAGAGCCGATAGTCAATGTATGTTTGAGTGACAGATGTTAGTTCTACAGCAGCCAATCAAAACGGACCGCAAGCCAATGATAATGCTTGTAGATGAGTCTATACGTTGAGACTAATGAATCACCAGTTGTATACGTGTTTCAGGAGGTCTGAGTGAATAAAAGCCAGTAGCGTCTCTGGCCTGGGATCGAAATAGGTTTTAAAATATTCAATAGTTGTGTTGTGTTTTGTTGGAAAATATGGCTTTTTTTTTCGAACATGGGAAAATGAAATTATGATGTTTCGATTGCCTATTGATACTTTCTCGTTTATGCCATTTTTTTTTTAATTTTAACGTATTTTTTAAATATTTAAATATCTAGATAAAATTAGTTATCTCCGCCTCTGCAGCTCAAAGGATCCCGCCTCAAGACTGGGAAACTTGTTTTTTACTTCTGTAATTGTAAATATATACCAATGTGTTGCTACATTGGTATGGTTGTTTTTTACGAAAAAAGGCCATACAAAACTTATGCACGACTTTGGCCCAGGCAGTCAGTTATTTTTCTTATGTTTGCTGTGAGTACTAACATTTAAAAATAATTAATAAACAAAAAACTTTTTCAAAACAAGTTTTTATTCAAATACCCTAAAAAGTACAAAATAATTGCTTTGGATGTGTGACGTAGGTTATTCCGTGAGTTCTAGATTCAAGAGCTTGTCGCGCAAAGTTTTCATTTCGAATACATATGCGACAAGCTTTTGAATCTATAACTCACGGAATAATCTACGTCACACATCCAAAAGCAATTATTTTGTACTTTTCAGGGTATTTGAATGAAAGATTGTTTTAAAAAGGTTTTTTTTATTAATTATTTCATTTTGTGCTTTTTAGTAAGTACCCCTAACACCCAAGCCAACATGTTCGAGGAAACAGAGCAGGTTGAAATTTCCAGAGGTACCCCACAGGGGGGCATACTCTCCCCCCTTCTGTCGGACATGGTTGTAGATGAACTGCTAATTTCTCTGAATAACCAAGGGTATTACTCTCAAGGGTATGCAGATGACTTGGTCATCCTCATCAAAGGAAAGAATATTCGAACAACCTCAGAGCTTAATGCAAAATGCACTGAGGACAGTGGAGGAATGGTGTAACAGAGAGAGCCTAAGGGCAAATCCGAACAAAACAACACTGATTCCCTTCACCCGGAGAAGAAACATGGGAGATATCATACCTCCCAGACTATTCGGTGAAACATTACAAGTAGTAGAGCAGGTGAAATATCTAGGGCTGATTCTTGACAAGAAACTAACCTGGAACCCGCATCTTTAACATGTAACCAACAAAAGCAAGATAACCTTCATGATGTGCAGGAGAGCTTTTGGAAAAACCTGGGGGCTCAAACCGAAAGCCATGCACTGGCTTTACACAGCGGTAATAAGACCGAGAATAACTTATGGCTCACTCTTATGGTGGCCAAAAACAAATCAAAGACAGGCAAAAACCAACCTTGGGAAAATCCAGAGGCTTGCCTGTCTCTGTATCACGGGTGCAATGAATAACACTCCAACAGCTGCAATGGAAATCATCCTAAACCTCGAACCCTTGACTTACATGTCATTGGAGAGGCCAGGATGAGTGCATACAGACTGAAACAAACAAAAAACTGGAGAATCCGAACAACTGGACATACCAGAATCACTCATGTAATCAACATCGAAGAACTCGAAATTATTTCAGACTACATGCAACCCCTATACTCATTCGAAAAACCATTCGAAACACGAATTGATGAATCTGGATGGGCCCCGAGTATAGAATCACAATCAACTGCGGCATAGTCTGGTATACAGACGGTTCAAAGACAGTTGAAGGAACGGGAGCAGGAATACATGGGGTAAGGCCAAGAAGGGATTACATAATACCACTTGGCAAATGCTCCACGTAATTCCAAGCTGAAACATATGCTATCATGGTATGCATTCAGAAGAATCTAGAAAGTGGTTATAGGAAAAAACACATCTACATTCTATCTGACTGTCAAAGTGCTATCAAAGCACTCAACTCTATACAGATAAAGTCCAAACTGGTCTGGGACTGCCTCCAGAACCTCATCGAGCTGGCAAAACACAACAAGGTCACCTTGATGTGGGTGCCAGGTCATAGAGGCATTGAAGGCAACGTCAAAGCGGACCAGCTAGCTAGACAAGCATCTGAAACGCTATTCACAGGGCCAGAACCTGCACATGGGATTAGCAAAAACCGATGCAGGACCCTGATCGACGAGTGGATAAAAAGAAGATACCAACAATATTGGGATCAAACTGTCGGGCAAATACACAGCAAAGTCATGGTAGGGCATCCAAACCGGACCCTGACGGCTGACCTTTTGAACCTGAACAGAACGAAGGCTCGTATAATAATAGGTCTGTTGACTGGACACTGCGGCCTAAGAAAACACCTAAACACCATGGGAGTACGCAGGGAAACCGTGGAGTGTAGGCTATGTGATGAAGAGGAGGAAACAGCCTCTCATAATTATCTTCGACTGTGACGCCCTAAGTAGTAGGCGACACAGAACCTTTGGAGAGATCAGCCCGGAAACAGGCATGAATCCGAAGAACCTTATCAACAGGCTTCTAAACCTAATTGAAGGCACAAACCTGTTTGAATGAGGAACCACTGACGACAGAGTGATACAATAGACACCAGCTGGTGGCAGTGTCAAGGGAAGCTAAGTGCCAACCCTGTCTCTGGCTCGTCAGCTTTCAACCAACCAACCAACCCCTAACACCCACATACCAATTCTGAATCGAATCAGACCATACTTACAAAACTCGTTCGCCATCTTGGAGCCGCCATCTTGAATTTGTGAATTGTGGACCATAATCACAGAAATCGTCGGACATCTTGAAGCCGCCATTTTTATTTCATCAATTTTGTCAGAAAATTCATAATCTTCGACCGTGAAAACCCCCACATACCAATTTTGAATCGAATCGGACCATAAACACAAATCTCGTCCGCCATCTTGGAGCCGCCATTTTGTTTTTTTTCTCTAACAAATGCATAAGGCATTGTCACGGGAACTATGAACACCTGCCAAATTTCAAGTTAATCTAACAACTAGAAGTGGATAGAAAAAACGAATTAAACGGTTTCCTTCACATAAAGGATTCAATATAAAATTGAACCAGAAAATGGTAGATCTCAGGTGAAAAACAACTACTTTCCTGGCAAATACCACGCAGAACATGAATGATAGTTGTTTTTCACCTGAGATCTACCATTTTCTGGTTCAATTTTATATTGAATCCTTTATGTGAAGAAAACCGTTTAATTCGTTTTTTCTATTCATTCCACTTCACATGGCACTTATCTTCAACTAGAAGTGGGTCAAATTTAACTTGCAAAATTTGATGACAAACATCGGGATAGGTGCAACTAAATAAAAGCTTGTAATGTAAAAAACCATTTCGTTCTGTTACTCGATTGACCAGGTTTCCTGCAGCCCGCTCTTGTACTATAACTCCACTGATTGAATATGACGTTGTATGGAGTAACAAATTGTTTAATATAATATTTTTGTCAAGGACCTAAAACGTGTAGAGTTAATTCATTGGTATAGAATTGAATATATTCAAAATACGAAGGAATACTAATTGTAGATAATGCTCTGATTTTTTGTCAAAACATTTACCCAGTCGTCTATCACACGGAATAACCAATTAAAAATATTCCGCATGAACGTCGATGGTAACGACAAGCCAGATAAGATAAAGTCATCCCGATGAAATACGCCTCTCAATGCGTGAAAATGAATCGTTCGTGAAGTCGAATTTCCCACACTATCAGCAGCAATATCTTCTGAATCTCTTTTACACGAGAGGATGACCATCAAATTGGAATTATTGCGTGTATATGTCACACGTCAAACGTCCCCACGCAGGATTAAACATTAATTACTCGAAGTTTTGTATCTGGAGCGAGAATTAAGAGAAGTTGTAATGACGGCGAGGAGCTGAATGGTCTGCAAATTTAATTATTTACAGTTTTAATCAATTCAGCAACTCGTTACAGAAAGGAAATTTATTACAAACGAAAGCACACGCTAGATCATGGCTCGTAGACACAGAGGGCGCCACTTAATATCAATCAATATTACAGAAAACCAACATTTTCAGCAAATACATATAGACTAGTGAAGCAAGACTCTTGCTCAAAATCGAAGAATTGAGGAACACTGTACACGAACTAGAGGAAGAAAACTCATAGTTCAAAGCAGAAGTTAAAAAATTAAGAAGTACCGAGAAAAAAACAACATACTCATTTTTGGACTGAATACAGAAAACAAAGAAATTGACACGAATCATACTAGCCAGGAACTGAAAACACTCCTTGATATTGACCTGGATGATTCACACTTCAATGACATACAGGGTATTACCAAATAAGTGCGAAAGTTTTTAGGAGGTGATTGCTTGTCGAACATTAAAGGGGGTCTTTCAACAAAAGCTCTTAGGCCTTGTCTTGAAAAGTTACACGCTTCCAAAAATGAGAAAATTTTGTTTTTCTTGGAATTGCTGAAGAGTTGAAGATATGGCATTTTGTGGGCATGTTCTGCCAATAAAAAAGCTACCTATGAATATTTTTTTGATTTTGTTGTGATCTTTTTACCGAAACAAAACTTCTCAATTTAAAATTATGTGTTGAAAAGAACGATTCATTGCAAAACTTTCAGTTTTACCGCGAGAAAACACTGAACACACACTCGTACATTAGAAAAAAATTATACAGTGCTCGTCTAAAGTCTGTTCCCCCCCTACTGATTTTTGAACCACCTGGTATATCGCAACGAAATTTGGAGGGGTTAAATAGGAGATAAAAACCTACTTTTTCATGAATCACAGCTAAAAGTTTCAAAATGGCGGCTGAGCGCCATCTTAAATAATTTTTTCAAATGGAACACCCCGTATATTATTTCATTTTCGAAATTTTCTCATAATTTTCAATAGTTTTCTCCAATACACTTTACTCCTAAATTCAATTGTTTTCGAAATTTTAACGTTTGAAAAGGGACATTTTGGTCATTTCAAACCCAACCAAACACACTAATGTTGCTTTCAATCTTGTTAACTGTCAAACTGAACTGCTAACTGTCAAATAGTCCGTTGAGCGCCTAAATCCTTTTATGAAAAGTGTGATCATAGCTCTTAGTATAGCCGATAAATTTGAAGCAGTTTTGATACTCGGAGAAGCTGGAAGAATTTATCATCTAGCAGCCGGTAGGTTTAATGATAGATTTCCCCAGAATCCTATTTCGAGGTCATATTTGCGCAAACTTTTAAATAAGCTCCAAGCAACTGGTACGCTGGAAGATGCTCCAAGATCAGGAAGGCCGCCTCTTTCAGAACAAAAAAAGGTAGAAATTGTTGCTGAAATGGTAATCAATCCGACTCAGTCGACGTCAACAGTTGCTGAATCCTGTGGAGTTAGTTCAAAAAGTATCCAAAGAGTCCTAAAAAAAAAAAGTTTCATCCCTATAAAATGAAAATGATTTTCATCAGAGGCAATCTTACATGGGTTCTTTACAGAAATCTTCTAGAAACTGAAATTGAACCTCGAATAAGACAAATTGTATTAAACAATCAGGAAGAGTTTGAAAATTGTGAAATCATATTTCAGCAGGATGAGGCACTTTCTCATTTCGATCGCATGGCTAGAGAGTTTCTCGATACAAACTTTCCTGGGCGATGGATAGGTCGCAGGGAAAGTACAGAATGGCTACCAAGATCTCCGGATCTTACACTTCTAGATTTTTTCCCTTGGGGGGTATCTGAAATCAAAAATCTACGCCACTGAATGCCAAACAATAGAAGAGTTGGAACGCAGAATAATAGATACATGTGAGAGAAGCTATTTATAATAGGGCACTTTATTGTCAAGATTTAAGTGTTATTTAAAAATAAATTATAACTTTTTAGCTAACTAATTTGTTTTGATTGTGAATTCACAGAACACATTCGTAGATTTTCCGGTAAGCGGTACTGTTTATCCTTAATAAACTCTCTTTACGCCTCTTATTAGTCGAATTCATTAAGAGATTTGACTATTTTCAATTTCCCAACTCAACAACAAAACACTCGTAGAGACTTCTTCTGGTTATGATCTACTTTTGCTGAACATTCAGACTTTATCTCAAATTAAATTAGACAACATTATCTCTGATTATATCAATGATGACTTGAAATTTATTTGTTTGACAGAAACCTGGTGTTGTTCTGAAAGTGTAGAAAGCTTTGTATTCCCTGGATATATCCTTTGTAATTATTATTGTAGAAATAGGTACAGGGGCGGGGGAGTAAGTATATGGCATAAACAAGAATTGAACGTTAAACCGATTGATCTCAGGACGTACTGTATCGATAAAGATATTGAAATCGCTGGACTAATATGGGAAACCAAGTCGAATGAAACGGTGATTATTCTTTCTTGCTACCGGTCTCCATCCGGCAACTTTCAAGTATTCATGCAAAACATAAATATAATTTTGAATAATCTTTTTGACCCAAAGATTCCAATAGTGCTGGACGGGGATTTCAATATTACTTCAATGACTGCCAACGAAAACGATAACTTTTTACGATTACTCACATCTTATAACCTCAAACCCAGGATCGAAGTCCCAACCCGTATAAATTCAACCACCGAATCAATACTGGATCAAGTATACACCAACCTTCCCAGTATTGGAAAGTGGTATGTCCATGACAATAATATATCTGACCATCGCACGGTCCTCTTTTGCACTGGGGTGAACGAAGTCAGTGAACCAAAAAAAATTTCTATTAAAAGAAGATCCCTAAATGATACTAATATCAACAATCTGAAGACGTCCCTTGAAAATGAAAATTGGGAACAGACCTATACAGCCATCGACTATGAACAAAAATTCAATAATTTCCACGATACTTTGATGTTTCACCTGAATCAAGCCTGTCCCATGAAATCTTCATCATTTTCTAAAGCAAATACCAATGAATGGGTGAATGACACTGTGAGAGAATCCAGTGAAAATTTGAAAAAACTATTTTATCTTCAAAGGAATTATCCTATTCTAAAAGAGCAGTACAAAAATGCAAGAAAAAGGCACAATATGTTAATAAATACTACCAAATCTAATTATTACTCTGACATACTACTGAAATCTAATAATGTAAATAAAACTGCCTGGAACCTTATTTCAAAACTAGGCAGACAGGAAAAGAAGAGCAAAACAGAAACATTACAATAAAACAGGAAAATGATAGTATTTCTAATCGCGGAAATTTCCGAAATTTTTAACGATTTTTTTGTGAATGCTCCATATGAAACTATAAAAAAAATAAAGAAGCCTTTGCTGACAGGTGAAACATCAACTATGACAAATAAAAGTCTGGTCAACAGTATGTTCATTTCCCATATATCGGAAGAGCAGGTGCTCTTTATTATAAAACATAAACTAAAAAATAAACATACATGGGGCCCAGATGAAATTTCAGGGTTCATAATTAAAAAAATTGCAAATACGATTATAAAACCTGTAACTTACCTCATTAATTTATCATTTCAAACAGGAATATTTCCATCCAGAATGAAAGCCGCGCTTGTTTCGCCCATTTTGAAAAAAGGAAATCCACAAAATTTGGAAAATTACCGTCCAATCACTATTACACCCATATTTCGAAAAACCATAACAAATCGTTTTCATTACAGCTATTAGAACAACTACTGAATTTCATGGAAAAAAATAAGGCAATTGCTGAAAACCAGCACGGTTTCCGTACTGAACATTCTACAATTACAGCTATTCACAGTTTTTACGAAAAAATTTTACTCTCCCTGGAAGAAGGCGAAGGCGCGGTTGGTGTATTCTGTGATCTCAGCCGTGCCTTTGATTGTGTTCAACATGACATTTTATTGGATAAATTATTCAGATACGGAATCCGGGGCAAACTTCATGAATGGTTTTCGTCATATCTCAAGGGACGTCTTCAGAAAATCAAGATAAATCACGTGGCGAACAATGAAAAATTGGTATTTACTTCCGATAGGAATAGGAGTTCCTCAGGGCTCAGTATTGGGCCCTATTTTGTTTACACTTTACATCAATGAATTACCTCTAATCCTCCCGAATGCATTTACCTGTTTGTATGCAGATGATTCCACGTTATTATTCACAGGCAAATCTGAGGTACAAATTCAAAACAACATTAACACTACTTTTCAGTCACTTCGTAAGTGGTTATACGATAATTCTCTTTTTCTGAATAGTACTAAAACAAATCATATAAATTTTCACACCAGACAGAATAAAAATAATCCAGCAGTAGAAATAACTATAGATGATCAAATTATAGACAAGGTGGAATGCTCTACTTTTCTAGGTATTAGACTTGATCAGAATGTATCCTTCAATACTCACTGTAAAATTTTAGCCAATACACTGAGTATTAAATGTTTTCAACTAACCCTCTGGGGTCGTTCTTCTGCAGTTAGTGAGGTTATTCTGGTGCAAAAGAGGATTATGCGATGCCTTGCTAATGTTCCCAATGGTACCTCATGCAGGGATCTATTCAAACAATTTAAAATTCTTCCTCTCTATGGCCTACATATATTGGAACTTTTAACATATATACACAAGCAACGCAAAACTTTGGTTAAGAATAACTCACTACATGATCATCATACAAGATCAAAAAATAATTTCCATCTACCCAATGTTCGTTTAACAGTATCTCAGAAATCTGCAGATATACTGGGACTAAGATTATATAACGTTCTTCCTGAAGAACTAAAATTGATAGAAAGAGTGCACACATTCAAAAAAGAGATAAAAAGACTTCTCCTCGCCCTCTGCCCCTATAACATTAATGAATTTTTGGATAGTTTTATATAAAATGTTTTGTCTGTCTATATTTTATATCTTATCTTATACACTTTATTTTTATATTTTTATATCTTATCTTATACACTTTATGTAAACCTTGTTTATATCTGACTTGTCCGATAGCCTCACAGCTCTATGGATTAAATAAAAATTGAATTGAATTGAAAAAAAATTGAATACAACGTTTGATTAGCAAAATGTTTTAGCGGAAGTGACCAAAATCCATACTTCATTTTAAACCGGAATGTCACTTTTCAAACGTAAATATTTCGAAAACAATTGAATTTGGGAGTAAAGTGTATTGGAGAAAACTGTTGAGAATTATAAGCATATTTCAAAAATGGAATAATATACGGGGTGTTCTGTTTAAAAAACTTATTGAAGATGGCGCTCAGACGCCATTTTGAAATTCCTTAAAAAAAAAAATTTTTCTCATTAGGCCTTGAATGTGCTTGAACAAGTGATTCAAAAATTAGTAGGGGGGGGCGGACTTTAGACGAGCATTGTATAATAATTTCCAAGACAACATAAGCTGTGAAACAAATAAAGCCAAGTTCAAAATACAACTGAAATATTATATTTCAAGCAATGATAGGAAAATAATAAACGACTTGACAAACTTAAAAACTTGAAACGTAAAAAGTAAAAATATAATATATATGTATGAATTTTGTTCGTCCCATATGGATACGTTATTTTTTTTTATTTCTAATCAATTACATAATTTAAAGTCCCCCCCCCATCAAAATACCAATTAACTATATTACCCATAATTAAAACTGCCATTGAACAAGTTTTAACCCATAGTACTATTTATAGTGTATTATCAAAAGATTTGTTTGTGTTGTTTGACGTGTACTTCCCTTTTAACATATTTTAAATATTATCACGAAATTTATCGAAACAAGTGAAAGATCACTTATCGATTATTATAGTCCATCCAATATCAATTGCAGAAGCTGTTTCTATAGGGAGCAAATGAAAACTCACTTCGCTAACACGAGCGTATATGCGAAGAAACAGAACGAAAAATAATCTGTACTACTCGTAAACATTTTCCGTCGGCAAACGGTAAATCAAAAGAGCCGATAGTCAACGTGGACTCGAGTGGCGGCTGTCTATTGTACACCCGATTCGTCTGGGCCAATCGAGTTGGACATCGATGCTGGCAGGTGTGTCTACGATGGGAGGTCATAAATCACGCGTTATATTTGTGTTTTAATAGCTCTGAAAGATTGAAAACCAGTAGCGTCTATGGTCTTGGTGTGTGCCGATCGAAATACGTTTTAGGATATAATAATAACCTACATCAAACAATGAAAGAAATTGTTTTTCTTTCTTAATGTATTTGTATAAATAAAAGCTTGTCTTTAATTTTTTTCATTTTTCATTATTTACAAAGTATTTTTAAAATCTTAAAATATCTAAATAAAATTAGTTATCTCCGCCACTGCTGCTCACAGGATTTCGCCGCAAGACTTTTTTATGCTTCTGCAATTGATATTGGGAAAACTATACTTTACTCAATTCACACTATACTGTGTATATAAATATGTACGTTTATATTTATACTTATATTGAATAAAGTTTATTATTATTATATCAACATCATTTGCAAAAGGCAGGCGGTATACAGACAGGTTCATATACTTGGGAGCAAATGTCACAAGAACACCAAAGAGACAGAGAGAAGAAATAAGGTCGAGATGTTATTTGATTGATGTTGTTGGAAGTTAATTAATAAAAAAGTATAAGTGAAGATTTCGGGAATCATCAGTCGGTTCAGAGTTTATATATTGCATATGTAAAAAAAATATTTCCCTATATAATTGAAAATACGCAGCTGTTCCAAAACAATCCTAACTTAATTACCCTTGAAGATCAACGCCTATTAAGAGACACAAAATTCGTTTATAAATTTTGCAATAACCTAATTGTTTCCAATCAAATTCAAAACTATGTTTATCTTCAACATTCCATCATACTGTATCAGAAACAAATCACTGTTTTATATTCATTGGTGCAGCACCAACTACTACCTCAACTCCCCCCTACGCAGGTGTAGTAAATCCTAGAACACCCTTTCGAATGTGGTGGAAACTGACTTCTTTTCTCATCCTTTGATGTCCTTTTCGAATTCTTCGGAAAAACTATTTAGAAATAATATTGGTTGATATGCACATAGTTGAGACTTAATCATTATTTTGGCAATGTTCATAAATTCATTATCCAATTAAAAAAAAAAATAACTTAGCACTATTATGCCAGTAGATATGGACATTATTTTCCCAAAATTTTATAATAATTACAAAAGTTTTGAAACTTCAGTCGTACGTTCAAATGATAATTAGTCTGATTTTGCAACCCTTTTTTCTCAAGGGAAGATGTTGAAAATAAATTTTAAATTTTTTTCATATTATTTAAAAAAAAGTCATATTATTAGCGCGGAAAAATTTGCAGAAAAATTGCAATTTACATCCTCTGATAAATTTGCAACCATTCAAACAATACGGAAATGTTTGTTTTATCGAAAAAAATATTGTCATTAATCCCAATTTTTTTATGAAAATTCCAAAAGTTCTGCAAACTCGAAAAAATAACTAAAATAATGTTCTTGAGAAGAGTTTTACTTTGTAACCTCTTGCGTCAGAATATTCGTCGTAATTATAACTGCAATTTGCAGAACTTTTGCAATTATTTCAGCAATTGTAAAAATGCAAGAAATGTATATTAGTGAATAAATAGGTTCCGTTTTTCGTATGAGATTGCAAAGTTACATATCCACTGACACCGATATTCTCGTTATTTGCAACCATAATAGAAAACTTTTATATTTATTTCAATGCCTGTGTGTATTGAAAATGGCAGCGTCGATAAAAAAGTTTGATAAATAAATGATGCATTTTTCAGAAATGGTTGCAAATGTACGTGAATATGTTAAACTTTTTTTCCATTCACTTATCCAATTTACAGAACTTTTGTAATTTTTTTAAACAAATGACAATGAAAAACTTGAAAATATTACAAAAAAACTATGTTTCGTAGGTTGCAAACTTAATGCATGTTGTAAAACATCATTACTATCGGTATGTCTAGTTTGCAGAACTTTTGCAATTTTCACTGCAAAAATAAAGCATGAAAACGTTTTTTGCAATTAAAACAATGTTCCGTTCATCGCAAACTTCTGCAAAATTTTATAGTTTGTTTTCATTAATGCACTAACATCCCATTGAAGTTTGAAAACTTTTGGAATTAATGTGAATTGATTGTCTATTTCTACTGGCCTATATTATACCACCTTATTTGTTAGTGTAGTTATTTTTGGACACATCCAAAAAAGCGCAGCTACAAACTTTTTTCCATCAATACCGCTGCATATAGTTTCTAGGAATGCCGCAGCAGCACTGATAATATGATGATAATAATAATAATTGTCATTTGTGGAGCGGCAATGAGGATTCTGAGTGAAAAAAAAATGTTAGAAAAATACTCGGAGGTATATTTTGAGGAAAATTATAAGAGAAGGGTGGGAAAGAAGTAATAGAGAACTGTAGAAATGAGATGAAGAACCAATTATAACACAATAATACAAAACACAAAGATTGTGAAAGATTCAATGACAAATTATAGAATGTCAGAATGCCAAATTAGGGAAAACAGTACAAGAAAAGCGCGTACAAGAGACAGAAACATGGATAGCTCATCCACATGGGCCGAATTGTATTTATTCAATATTCATTTTCATATCCATATATTCATTATCCCAATTATCCCGATTATCACAAAACAAAATCAGTTATACACTCAAAAAAGTATCGGTTCATTTTAATCTACCTTCTTTCTTAATTTCACCCGGGATAAAAAATTACAAGGCAGGATGACCCTCATGGTATGAGTTGTTTGAACAAGAGTTATCAGGGTGGATAATCGTATTATGCCTCTGGGGTTCATATTCATGTAGGTATGCAAATTTTCGTAAGTACGCTGGTATGTTTACTGAATTAAAAATGAATACGGTGGCGATAATTTGTACATAATAGCAAGTTCCACTTGTAATTAGGCACAAACCATCAAGCTGTTTCTTAACGATTGAAAACTGTTTGAACGGATGACTTTGTTTTTGGAAATAGAGTAAGTTGAAACAAAGAAAAGAGATTCCAATATTTCGCAATTCTATTTTCAATATTTGTTTTTGACCACACGATATATAGATTATATAGAATATTCGAACTAAGTGGTCGTGTAAATGTGAATCTCCTGAAAGAATCAAGTTTTCATGACAATTTTTTATCAAAATAAGGACAAATTAAATACTGGAAGAAGCAGAAAAAGTGAACAATACAAACCAATAAAAATATAAGTGTAAGTGACCCTAGAAGATTGAGCAAACTGCATGAATAACAATTTGTGAATGTTAATAATCTCAGAAATTATAAATAAAAAGAAACCTTTCGCAGGCAAAAACTTAAAGACGAATAAAAACGGATAGATAGTGAAGTGAAGAAAATACTCATCCATCCAGTGGCGGAGCTAAATAATTGAAACAGTAAATTAGAATTTGAAAATAAACATTGATCTGGAATTATCTGCGACTGAAAGATAAACTTTAGTCTTTGTGAAGCTTTGACCCTGGAATAGTTAAAAGTGAAATACATCGATCTATCAATCACAGACTGTGAGTAAAGTGCATCCTAGATAGAAATAAACAATTTGTAAACAAAGACAAACGTGGTAAATCAACGTCAACTGATAAAAAAACGTGCGAGTGTATGAACTATCCCACCATTAGTCTCGTAAATTCCGACTGATACAACTTGATTACCCATACCCTATAGAAATATTTCTCTTTCTCCTTTTCTCTGCTCAAAAAAATGCAAAAAGAAGGAACAACAACACTGGAATCCTTGCATCAAGAAATTGTTAATAATAGAAATTATATAAAAAATTATATAGAAGCGACAAAAGCTTATCTCTTACTGAGTATAGAAGAAGTCAAACTAAACCATCGGAAATTGGAGAGAGAAAACAAACTATTGAAAAGCGAAAATGAATATCTGAAACGTAATAAAAAAAAAATAACATAATAGTTTTGGGATTCAAGAAAAGACGAGAAAATTTAACACCTGAAAATATATGCAAAGACCTGAAAGAACTGATTGATGTGGACCTAAATGTGTCACATATAAACGACATCTACCCACTTGGAAAAACTGAAAGCTGCCCTATCAAAATTGAGTTCATCTCCCATTATACCAAGAAAACGGTACTCCAAAATTGTAACAAACTCCGAGGTAAACAAGTATCCATCGCTCAGGACCTCACCCAACAACAGCGAGAAGAGCAAAAAATTCTAAGAAAGCACCTCTCTCTGGCAAAGCAGGAAACATCCAATGAGTGCCACATTAGGGGGAATAAATTATTTGTAAACGGAGTAGCTTACAACGCAGAAAACTTGCAAGAAAGAAGCGATCACCATACCGACCAAAAAAGTGCTCCAGCAACGCCAACTGTTCAAAAATCCTTGTTGGAAACATTTGACACTCCTAACAACCAAAAAAGTGAAACAAGAGAAAAAGTACAGAGAATACCACAAAACCAACCCCGGCCCCAAAATACTGAACACAACAAAGGAGAATCGACATCAAAACCTGGGAAACAGACAAAGCACCAGAATAAACCAGATGCCAATGAATGTAAGCCAAGAACCAGATCAATAATCAAAACAAACTAAAAAAAAAAATAATTCCTAAATCCTTATTAGTTATTAGTAATTTGAATTTTTCACATAACCAATGTATTTGGAACAAATGAACCCAAAACAAAATTTCCCCATCTCTTTTGTGGAACCAAACTAAATGCTTTTTTTCTCTTAAGAGTATCTAATATCCAAAATATTGAATTAATGAACCCAAATTGAAATCTTTCTTTATCTCTTCTGTGAAATGGATAAATACATTCAAAATTTTGAATTGAGAAAAGTCGAGACAGAAATACTCTCCAACCTGTCAGAATATAATGAAGTCGTGAAAATAAACAACAAAAACGCAAATTTCAAGATAATACAAAATAATATAAGGAGTATACATAAAAATTTCAACGACTTTTTATGTTACTTACAACAACTAAATGATAAACCGGAAATTATTGTTCTCACTGAGACGAGACAAATTCAAGATGTAAACTTATATCATATAAATAGGTACAATATAGTATATATACAATGAAGGAATGTACAATCAGAACGATGGCACAGTGATGTTCATTAAATCTGATCTTGAGTTCACATATGAAATAGTGAAATTGAGCAACGATAACAACATGATTCTATGCAATATTTATTCCAATAACTAAGCTATATCTATTCTTGCTATGTATAAAAACCCACCGTACTGTTGCAAACTTTTTGTGAACTCTTTGAAAAACATACCTCACACAATGCGGTAATAAGGCAGATTATTTCATCTTCCTTGGAGATATAAATATTGATATCATGGATGATGATATGGATATATCAACAGTTGAATACCTAAATGTCATGAGTGAATTTGAATATATATCTCTGATGAATAACTATACCAGGGTGACAGAAAATACAAAAACATGTCAGGATCACATGTTCATTAGAACTAAATCTGATACTGATTTCCTACTACCTATTATCATTAAAACAAAACTCACAGATCACTATACTACATATCTTCAAATAGTATCGAATAAAAAAATTAAGAAAACTGAAAGGTCGGTGGACAATGATACAGCAGTAGACTATATCAAACTTAGGGCGCATCTTCAGACGGTTGACTGGGAATCAGTATATCGCGCAACAAATGTAGAATCTGCAACAAAATCTTTCATAGAAATTGTTGATAATAAAATCTCAGAATGCAGCTACAGAAAAGAATCAAAGAAAAAAAAAGGAAGATATGCGTAACAAACGGAATAATAAATTCAATAAATACTAGAGACAGCATGTTTCAAGAATATCTTCGCAACCCAAATGACCAAAATTTGAAAATGAAGTACAAACGCTACAGAAATAAATTAAACAGTACTATAAAGAGAGCTAAAATAACTTTTTACCGGAATGTCACTGAAAAAAGCAAAGGTGATAACTCAAAATTATGGGAAACTGTGGGAGAAATCTGTGGAAAAAGAAACGCAATAAATAAAATAACACATAAATAAAGAAGGAAAACCCACGGAAAATATTACTGAAATTGTGAATAGTTTTAATGACCACTACTTAAACATAGGAAAAGAATAAGCAGGCGAAATAAAAACTGACCCAAATTATGAATGCCCGAGCAAAAATATGAATAATCACAGGTCAATGTTTTTTTTTCTCACCGATCATACCGCAATGAAAAATGTGATCCTATCCCTGAAAAACAAAAAAGCGGTGGGGGTCGATGGAATAAAGGCTGAACTTCTAAAAAAGTACAATCCCATTCATCATTGAACCTTTAGTATATTTAATAAATAATTCTTTCACCGACGGTATTTTCCCATCCATGCTGAAACTGACACAAGTAATCCCAATATACAAAAATGGCGATAAAAATGAAGTTATAAACTATCGACCAATTTCTTTGATCACTGCTGTTGCCAAAATCTTTGAAAAAATTATAAAAATCTGACTATCATCCTACCTCAAAAAATATAACATCCTCTCCTGTAGACAATATGGTTTCCGAGAAGGTGTGTCGACACAAGATGCTATCCTAGATCTAACGGCTGAAATGTACTCTGCTATGGATAACAAGAAGGCATCACTATGCATTTTCATAGACCTGTCAAAAGCTTTCGACACGGTTAGCCACCCACTCCTCCTCAAATCACTTGAAAATGTAGGTATAAGAGGAACCACACTGAAACTGTTCCAAAGTTACCTGCTAAACAGGAAACAATGCGTCAAAATTGGAAAACACAAAAGCGATTACAAGAAAATAGAATATGGTATCCCACAGGGAACCATTCTGGGCCCAACTCTGTTTAATATCTACCTCAATGACTTATTCTCAATTCCAACAACAGGAAAAATATTTACATATGCTGATGACACAGCCATTTTTTATGAGGACACAACCTGGATTTTCCTGAAAAATAAGGTAGAGATGGATCTTGGAAACATCAAAAACTGGTTTTCACATAGACTCCTCACAATAAATTTCAGCAAAACGTACTACCTACCAATTTATGCTTCTGCACGTTACTCACCATCTTTTACTTCCCTTAAGTGTCAAATTCTTTCACCATCACATCTGTAAAACAGATAAAATATCTCGGCATTATTATAGATGACAAGCTCAAATGGGAATCCCATATAATATACGTAATAAAAAAGCTACAATTTCTGATGCATCGTTTCAAAGTCCTACGAGATATGCTAGATAGCAAAACAATCAAAACGTTATTCTTCGCTCTCATTCAAACGCATATTACTTATGGGATACTGACATGGGGATCAGCTGGAAAGACCACTATGAATAAACTGATAGTGACACAAAAAAGAATCCTTAAAATAATTTTCAAAAAAAAAGAGAACCCATCCAACAGATGCTCTCTATCTCGAAACGAATATATTTGATCCCGTACAGCTCTTCTTTTTACATACTAATATCAAATGTTTCAAATCAAAACACAAACATCCTAGAATAGAACACGAATACAACACTCGAAATAAACAAAATGATTTCAAAATACCTCACATGAATAAAGCCGTAGGGCAAAAAATCCACAGCTACCTGAGCCTTGAACTATTCAATACTCTACCAAATCAAATAAAAATTTCAAAAAATCAAAATGAAATCAAAAGAAGATTAAATGACTACATCACTAGCTTGCCTCATACAGAGATACATAATTTATTATATTCCTAATCATCCCAACAGAAACATTTTTCCGTTTTTTATATAAATATCCCCTATGACATAACAACCTTCCCAAAAATTTGTCATTTTATTATATCGTAAATGTAATTTTATCTTGAAGAACAAATAGTTCATGTATATGTTTATATTAATGTAAGTGTATGAAATTGTATATCTATGTTTCGCGAACACCTAGTGTTAAATATTAATCTTGTATTTTATTATTTTACTACATGATACATTTTTACTTCCTGTTTGTAATTTTCACAGTCACACACAAACTGGAAACAGTTATGTGACTTCTCTCGTTTATTAACTTATTCCCTACTTCTGTCTATGTTTATATATTGTACCTGAAGTTAATAAAATTATTATTATTATTATACAGGGTGAGTCAGAATAAGACCGACAAACTCTTATAACTTCGAAGTGACAATTGTCACTTTGATCTGACAATTGTCACGCTCTTATGATGTTTCAGAGAACGATCCCGAAAAAAAATATTTTTTCGATAATTTTCATTTTTACTTTCTTCTGAATTTCATGATGCAATATCGATTAGATATCTTCATTGTTTCCACATCCTCGTCTGCTACCTTCGAAATGCAATGATTCATATATTTAGACTGTGGGAAGTTTTATTCCAAACATATGCAATGAAAAATGTTTTGTTTTACTTCAATCCATTATGGTATTTCGTACCCTAACGGTTTCCATGCCATAGCTAAATAATTAACGATCGTCAATCCAGTAGACGGGATCTAATTTTTCTCTCTCAATTTGTAAGGAGGTGAGGAACAAATGCCTAACATCATTTATATCGCGACAATCCCATTAAAGATGTTTTTTTTTCTGGCAACATCAATAACATTCGAGAGCGTTATTTGTACAAAGCGGTTTCATTTCGATACTTAGATATCTTCAGCTAATTACGCTAAGGGTGAAAAAAGGGTTGTTATATAATCGCCGACATTCTATCAAATGTCGCCTTATCTGTAGAGGTTCTAAAGTGGATCGAGTTTTCTAAATGCAATTTATCCCGGGGCAGCCTTGGCGCCATGCCGAAAATAGCCGGTAATAAATGACAGAGGGCATAGCACTAATTTGAATTTTTCCCATATTGATTCGGGAAATATTGATCACCATAATTATAGCTTTCTTTACGAGAAGCCCTCACTTTTTCACACTCTGTACCTGGATATATAGTGCTTCTCAAAAGTCCCTTTCCCCCCCTCTTATTTTTGGAACGATTATACATGAACAAGTGAAATTTGGAAACTGAATATTAAAGGTTGTAAACGTCTCTACTAATGATGATAGATGACGAAATCGTCAAAGATGACGTCACAAGGCCATTGTGACCAATAATTTTAAATGGAACCCTACATCAAGCGAAACCTCTTTTGAAAGGTATCGAAAAAACCTATTCAATGATACTAATTTTGTTTGTGTTTATGGCAGTTTTAATGACTCATTAGTAAACATTAAAATTTAAATTCCATTCAGTATGATATTAATTACAGATTTAAGAATCAGTATCTACTTAAAGAAATTGCTCGAAGTGACCTCCATTTACTTCCTGACAGTGAAATATCCCATTTTCAAACTCTTCTCGTACTTTTGCAAATGTGTCTGCGGAAACAGCCTCACATTCTGCAACAATACGTTGTTTTAAAACGTCAATATTGTCAGGTTCAGTGACGTAAACCTTCGATTCAAGGTACCCCAACAGAAAAAAATCCAAAGGTGTGAGGTCCGGTGATCGAGCTGGCCATTCCGTTGAACCTCGTCGTACAATCCATCTACCACGATACTCCTCATCCAAATACCGTCTTACTGCACCGTAATAGTGTGGAGGAGCACCATCCTGTTGGAATGTTATTTCCAAATTGCCGAATTCATCTGGATTATCTTCCAAAATTTCAAGGATTAACGGTTCTATTGCGTTTTGCAACAGCTCCAGATAAACCTCACCAGTTAAATTAGTACTTAAAAACAATGTCGTTTCCCAGGATACCTGCCCAAACATTCACCTTCTGGGGAAATTGGGTATGTGTTTCACGAAACAGGTGAGGATTTGCGTCACTCCAATACCTCACATTCTGTGTATTTAAATTTCCATTTAGATAGAAAGTACTTTCGTCACTAAAACAAATTGGCTGTTGGTTAATTTTAGTTTCCATATTTTCACAAAATTCTAGTCTTCGGTCTGGGTCGTCGTCTGAAATTGTTTTTTTTCAACACCCTGTGTACTGTACTTCGACTGACTTCACAGGTAGATGCAACGTGAGTTGTTGAAGAAGTAGGATTAACTATTACTTCTTCCAGTATATAAATTTTTTTCTCATCAGAAATTTGTGGTCTGCCAGATCGTTTCGCATCATTAATACTACCCGTTGTTTCAAACTTACGAAAAAGCTCCCTTAAATAAGTCCTCGAAACGGGGCGATCGGGAAACCTCTCATTAAAAATGGGTTCTGCTGCATGAATATTTTGTCCAGTTTCACCAAGAATTAGGATCGCTGCTACTTTATCACCTAAAGCACGTACCATTTCGCTTCTTGAAGCACTCAAACGTTCGGCTCACAACAGTTTAACAAATTCTTAAAATGTACAAAAACATTAAAAGTACCAAAAGCCGCTAAAACAGTTGAACGTTCGATCAACAATACACAAATTATTAAATGTACAAAAACTTGGACAATTACAAAAACGTCGAATTAGGGAGACTAACAAAAACGTCAGCTTATTTGACAACTATCCAGAGGCGGAGCTTGAATTTTGAATTTTAGTATTAACTGATTTACTTCATCACAGCTTTGCGTTTTTCAAAAGCGAGTTGCCAAAACTGCCCTAAACACAAACAAAATTAGTATCATTGAATAGGTTTTTTTGATACCTTTTAAAAGAGGTGTCGCTTGCCGTAGGGTTCCATTTAAAATTATTGGTCACAACGGCCTTGTGACGTCATCTTTGACGATTCCGTCATCTATCATCACTAGTAGGGAGGTTTACAACCTTTAATATTCGGTTTCCAAATTTCACTTGTTTATGTATATTCGTTCCAAAAATAAGAGGGGGGGGGAGAGGACTTTTGAGAAGCACTGTATAAGTTTTAAGATGAAATGATAGTCGATATACAAAATTGTCGTAATTGTCTGAAGTCAGTGCAACGGTTTCAAGTCAAACCTTATACCAATATTTCGAAAAGACTGAACTACAGAAAAAGTCCATCATTTTAAAGATGGCCACAACAACAACAAGAACATGCATAAGTTCCTACATATCTATAAACTATATCAATATTGTATATGAAAACATAACTTTTCTGATGATTTTAAATTACTGCACGTGAAAAAGATCGAAAAGTAAGTTTCTCGGAAAGCTTGAAAAACAGTGGGAAAAATAACCTGTTAATACATTTTATTCGGTGAATGTTCAACTACCAGAGCTATCTTGAATAGTTTGTCATGCTCTTTCTATTTCCAATAAGATATCACAACTGTTATTTGGTTGAATTGCTCTTGATGAAGCTACAATACAGGAAAATACCCACCATGATGTTTTAACCCGATAATATTATTCAGTATACCAATTTCGGTGATTATTTATGAAAGCACGTCAGTTTTAGTTTCTGAACATACATATTGCAATCTATAAAAAATCATATTGGAAGTAAGGGCTTGTAATATCTCATTTGAAAGATCGTTTTATCCCCTATTCAAAGATTTATCGCGAAAATTAACAGAAAAAAATTGATTAAAGAAATTTGATGGAACATTTTAAACATTCAAAAGCCAATAGCGTTTCGTTCTTGATAATCAGTGACCTTTTTCGACAATATCAGCTGGAAAGAAGACATAAGAACTTACCAATATTCCTCATAGCTGGCAGCGTTAGTTTTGTCGAAAACGCCATAGCAACTTGTGATCATGAGCTTGACAGTGTTGTCCGTGTTGTTTGTGTTGTTTGTGTTTTGGTACCTGCAATTCAGAAACAAGGTTTATTTTACAGAAATGTGTAAAATAATAATTCTACAGATGGTTGGTTACGAAGATAGAACACGATCACAGGCCGAAGTTGCTCGAGTTTTCCAGATTTATTTTTCGATTTGCCGCCAATATCACAAGAGACAAATAATAAATTGAAAATAATTCAAGAAATAATATACACAAAGTTTGTCAGAACTGAGCTTTTGTACGAATCGCATGAGTTCAGAATAAACGGTTCAAACAAATTCTGTATTTCATTTAAATCCCTAAACTAATGAGTTTAATAATTCGAGTACGATGGAGCACCTCCACATTGTCAATTTCCAGCAGTACCACAACTTAACATTTCGAAATCGGTAGATAAGGAGGCGAGGATCTCTAGAATGGCCAGCATGATCACCTGATCTTACGCCATCAGACTTCCTCTTATGGGGATAAGTGGGAAAAATGGTATTCAAAACAAAACCGAGCGATATAGCTGACTTGAGAAGAAGAATAACGCTTGCGATTAGGTTGGTGACCCGTCAGATCCACGTTAGAAGACATTTTTATTTACAATTAGTTTGGTGCCAATACATTATCACGAACAAAACGTTATTAGTTTGTTGTAGCAAATTTCATCATTTGTTTTTTTTTCTTCTGTAAATTTTCGCATAGAGAATGAAAAGATCCAAATAATTTGTACTTTCATTCGCAACTACCATTTTATATCAAACATTTCTTACTTTTCGGTATACTTATTTTCAAGCGATGCATTAAAATGTTATTAAGAAAGTAATGTCTTCCGTTCCGATATCTCTATGTTCAGATTTCTCCCAAATCAATAAATAAATATCGATTCTTTCATCACATCCTGAAACAGAAGCTTTCAATTTATCTATTCCAATTAAACCCATTAATACCTCTCAATGGTGATTCAATCTGAATAGTCGATGAATGGAAGAAAATAGCGTAACCTCTGAATGATCACCGTCTATAAAGAAGCCAGTTTCGAGAGTAAGTGACGATTAAGTAACATTCTCCCATAAATAAACTGTACGTTACCGCGGACCACTCAACAATAATAATTATAGTTACGGAGCCCGAAACATTTTCCGTATGTATCGTGACTACGATATCATTGAGAGTATAGGTTCTCATCCATTGGAGCTTTTGGTATTTCACATTTTTCACAAGGCGTCGGTGAAATTTAGTTTGATGAAATATTTACGCGATACTATTCAATTTCAATCGTTTCATGATTTACTAACTAACTACTAACTAGAACAAATGAGAATTAGGTCTATGACTAGTATATCCCTCTATTGACTGCATTAAAATAACATAATAAAAACTAATACTGCTTTGTGCCTAAAAAAAATTAAAAAACCACTGCAAGTAAACAGAATATTTCAAACTATTTATTGAATCTTTCGATGTCAGAATGAAAAAAATAACATATTAGTTTACTTTGATTGATAAGCAATGCAGATATTTGTAACTTTGTTCATATTTTAATTTAGGGTACCATTTATTTTGAACGAAAAATATATCACAAAGTGGGTACTGGATATATGAATCTGCTTGTAGCTCCTATATTGGTAAATAAACTGATAAAATACTGAAGTTGACCTTCTTAGACTAGGAGGAATGGGCGCATGAGTACCGAAAACTATTCCACCTCAATTTTTTTATACGATCCTCTTTAAATTGCCCTACTGATGACATGAATGCATGTTGCCATGGGGCAACCTCGTGCCATATTGTTTAAACCGAAATTGTTTAAACAATTGCAAGGAATTGTTATTTTCCAAACGGACAATTTTTTTTTATATTTATTATTGAACTACAAATAAAAAAGGTCCGATGACTTTTTACGATAAAGTTAATATTTTTGGAGATATGAATTTTTAAAGGTTCGAAAAATCTCAAATTTGGGTGCTTTCGACCCATGAAAAATATTTTAAAAAAAAGAATACAATATAAATCATATTTGGTTTTTTATTCTTTATACAATAGTTAATAATATCCTTAATTGAGATTTGAAAAAATTTAATTGTTTATACCTGTTTTTTAATTGTTCATTACGCGCGCTCACAAGTATGCGTCCCTTACCTTTAAGTATCGCAGTCTCTCTCTGACTCATACGCTGCATCGGCCTCTCTGTGTCATGAATCATTATTCAATACAATATGAGTCCTTTCTGTTCTAATAACAAATAAGTAAGTAATATAAACCGATAAAAAATTAGTTTTAATTACATGTTCCGCTTCAAGCTTTAATAACTTTTGTAAAATTGATTTCTGGACAACTTATCGAAAACAAATTGTAGTTAATTTAATTATTAATAACATTGCTTTCTTTTACAATTTTGATAAAGTTAATAGTTTTCAAGATAAATGGTAAATAATGATTCAGGACACAGAGAGGCCGATGCAGCGTATGAGTCAGAGATAGACGGCGATACTTAAAGGTAAGGGACGCATACTTGTGAGCGCGCGTAATAAACAATTAAAAAACAGGTATAAACAATGAAATTTTTTCAAATCTCAATTAAGGATATTATTAACTATTGTATAAAGAATAAAAAACAAAATATGTTTTATATTTTATTCTTTTTTTTTATATATTTTTCATGGGTCAAAAGTACCTAAATTTGAGATTTTTCGAACTTTTAAAAATTCATATTTCCAAAAATATTAACTTTATCGTGAAAAGTCATAGGAACTTTTTTATTTGTATTTCAATAAAGAACATAAAAAAAAATGTGTCCGGTTGGAAAATAACAATTCGTTGCAATTGTTTAAACAATATGGCACGGGGTTGCCCCATGGCAACATGCATTTATATCATCAGCAGGGCAATTTAAAGAGGATCGTATACACAAATTGAGGTGGAATAGTTTTCGGTACTCATGCGCCGATTCCTCCTAGTCTATCTCAGTTATTTTGAATGTTTTGCGGATGATGTAACGATAAGAATTATGCGGATTTTCTGCTTTTATACTATACTACAGCAGTTGAAGAATTTCTGTCAGTTTGCCAGCCATCTTTCTATTTTTCTCTGCTACTGTCGAACCTTTTGGTTGTGATATCTAAGCGTTTCTTCTCTCCAGAAGCCAACGTTAGTGATTGAGTTATCTTTTTTTATCGATGTGGGATTTCTATTTCAGCCTTTATACTTGAGGTTAGATGAATAATTGTGTTGATATGAATTGATTTTAATTCAATTAATTTGATCATACAGTTTTTGATCCAGTTCAGCAATTTGTTGGTTGGAGCTGATCTTCATTCGTGGCTGAATCAGAGTTTTCTACCAGTCGATGTTGGAGAGTAACTGCAAAGGATTTAATACTGGCCCGAAGAATTTCCGTTGTGGGACACCTTCTTTTCAGACTTCGAACTAAACGATATTTTGTAAATGACCCTTGATGTGTTCAAAACCCAGGTCCAAGACTCCATGCCTAGTGTATCAGTCTCTTGGAAGCGGAGTTCCTAATATATCAGGGCGTTAGTTGAATTCCTTCAAAGTGGTACCTCACAAGACAATGTCCGTTGAGTGGCCCTGTTATCAGTTTCAAGTCCTTTTTTTTTCCAATTCCAGAAGCTGTTTTGATTTCTTTGGCGATTGGCTCGGAAGCCTTTTCGCTTGTCTTTATCCTGTAACCTTTGCCAGTGGGTTTCAATTTGATCGTCGAAACTTTTTCCTAATGTGTCTTTGGATAGACCACTGGAGGGTTCTTGGTCAGGAAATTGAGTGGTAGTCATTTCTTTAGCAAGGCATCTTCCTTGTTACCATTGATTACTTTGTTACCTGGCACTGATCGTTATCCCGTTCCTTTTTATGGAGAAGGACTGCAACCCTTGGTATTTTGATTTCTATTCTCCTTACAAGCAGTCCAATTTATGATTTTTTTGTTGAGGGAATTTTGCAATTCCTTCATGCTTTCCTTTTTTCTCCCAACAGTTCTCTGATCTCTAATGGAACATCATTTTATATTTAAAGAATTTAAATATGTTTTCCAATTCGACACAAAGAGTCGGTACTTTAATAGTTTTGAAATAAATATAAGCCTGGACATTTTTTGATAGCCAGTATGCATGTTCTCCTGGTTGATGACAATCACATCCAAGATCTTTTATTTTACCAAAGGTATTTTTTGTTGAAGCTCCTTTCTATGATGAATGTCCAGCTTGTTGGATGAAGTCTATATATTTTCAGGATTTGAAATAAGTTGTATTCAGTAGGTTTAGAGTCTAAGTTGTATTTCTGGTTTCTGAAGATGACATACTTTGTGATGGTGACACTTTTAAGTATACGGAACTTCTATAACACTTCAAAGGGTTGACAAGTAAGGCCGTACATCAGTACTAGACTATCTATCCCTAGATTCTTATTCATAGGCTAAGGAGTCGATCTACTTACTGTACACTAGAAAAACAGCCGATGTTCAGCAAGTAAATACCTAACCACCCCGATACAAAGCCTCAGAAATTGCCAAAGTGGATATTTATGAACTGCCAATTAATTTTCCAGTTTTGCATCTCAAAAAAATTCTACCTTAATAGATTCACATATGTATTGCACATCTTATAACATTGGTGTGACAAAGTGGAAGATGGAGTTTCTCCGGGATATGAGTCTAGGAATATGAAACTTAAACATATCTAAAATTCAGCTGCAATCCAAAGTTTTGTGAATAAGATTGAAAAGAAATATCACATGTGACCTATTTTGACGAGATTCAAGTGAATCCACTGAAAATCTAAAATGAACATGTGGATAACCTACGTCTGGGTAGTTGCCAACAAGTTTAAAACATAGATCCTGAAAACAAATTCGTTGGATATTTTCTAAATCAGATATATATATATATATATATATATATATATATATATATATATACTTGTTAATGTGATGCCCATACAATTAATTGATGCACACTCTGAATTTGATCTAACAAATGTGATTGCAGAAGAGTTTTCTCATTCCTTCCAAAATCATTTGACACTCTGATTATGAATCCTAATGATATATAGGTTTTTTTGATGGAGAGCTTGATATATTTTGCAAAAGAGAGTTTTTGTCGAATGTTACCGCTAGATCTCTGAAAGATTCGGGTCGTTTCAATACGACATTGTCCAGTTTATAATTGTAAAAAATGGGATTCAGCTTGGCGGTGAAAGACATATCCTGGCATTCAGAAACTTGAAGGAATAAGCTATTCTCGATGCACCAGACATTGACGCGATCTAGATTATCTTGGAGAAGAGTACAGTTCTCTGTGGTGATAATTTCATGCTATATCTTAAGATCACCGGCATACAGTAAGTGACCACGAGGAGAGTAGCTACAATATCATTAATGAACATTATGAAAAAATAGTGATCCTTGGGGCACACCTGATGTAGGAAGAGCTCCAATAGACTTTTGACCATGGAAGCTGCTTACGATTATGAAGGTGGGATTATTAACTTGAAAAAACTTTTTAACAGAAAATTAAACCGACGAAAAACGGAACTGAAAAGCATAAAATAAAATAAACATTCTTAGTCTTACTAACTAAGCTCCTGAACTAATGTAAGTAACTAATTTTGAGTCGGCGCCAAACAAACAAGCAAATGAGTTAAGTAAAGCGTAAAATGATGGCATGGAGATCCGCGGTAACATTTTGATAATTTTTTTGAAGTAATTTAATGATCCCCGTTGATTGTTTGTTTGGCGCCGACTCAAAATTAGTTACTTACATCAGTTTAGGAGCTTAGTTATTAAGACTAAGAGTTTTTTTTTTTCAATTTAATGTGGCTGAATTCTACTAATTACTCCTATTTAATTTTTGATTACTTCCAAAATACTAACTAACCCACCCTACTTCAACTATTAACAGTTAAATAATATGATTATCTACTTTAATTATTTATTGTTATATAATTTGAATAATTTTTGATAGTTCTGGTTAGTTTATTTCATCACTTCGTATATAATTCCATCCTTTCATAGAATGTAATTATTATGACGGATGTAGGAGAACAAAAATAATGACAATAGCAATCTGTCAATGTCAACTACATATGGCATCGTAGTTCGTCTTGCGAACATTTTCATTTCATTTCATTTCAAGATTTTTACGAATTATTGTTAGCCGACTTTGTTTGGTCGAGGTTACTTTCGTGAATACTTTCATTCATATGATCGAAGTAATTTTGATGTGATTCTGATGATTATGAATTACTGATAAAACACATTCATCATTTGCACGGCATGTCGAGTGACGTTTTGGAAATATGTGTGTTTTCATTTATCGCGACTGTTATATAAATATTTTTCTGAAGTGCAATGTCTCAATTAAAATGAAATTTAATATAACCCGTTTACTCAAAGCGATCTTTGACCGAGAAATTCCATTCTCAAAATTAATTTTCCGCTAGTAAAATTCATTATAACGAGCCGAAATTTATTAACGAACTATTCCAATCAATTCCTGGGAACTAGGGTTGGAATTCGGCGATAAAGAAAATCCCTACAATTTATTCTCATACCTTTCATCCGTCAAAAGATTGTTCACAAGTGAAAAATCAATCATCTCCTATTTTTCTACCCATTCAAATATGATCAACTATGTATACACTATCTGATAAAAAGAGAATCATCCCAATCGGACAACCCAGTACAAAGTTATGCCTGATAGAATCGGTTAACGAACCAAAATTCAGAGGGTGAACGATCAATATCCTCCATTTTGCTACCCTTAGGGAAGGATTGTTCTTTTCAAATTCAAATGGGACCAACTTCGAAGTACACCCTATCCAATGAAAAAAGAATCATTGAAATCAAACTACTCTGTAAAAGGTTATGCGTGGTCATACTTAAAAAAAAATATACGATTTCGTCGGTTGAAAATTGAACGCTGTTATTTACAAAGGAGAAATATAGCGTCTGTGGCAACTTTGTTCAGTGTTCGGAGATCAACACCTGACCCTTGACTGAAGCCGTCAATCCACGGCGACGTTAGGAAAAAGATAGAATTGGTCTTGATGGCCATTGTTAATACATGAGATCCCTTACTTTCAAAATCCATTCCCGAAACAACCAACATTAAATTCTAGAGAAAAGCGATATCCTCGAAATGCAGTGGAATCTGTGGCCTCGATAGCTCAGATGGTTAGAGTATGGACTAGAAATTCAAAGGTCGCAGGTTCGATTCCTGCTTGAGGATGTTTTTTTCTTTAATTTAAAAATTATTCTGCAATGCCACAATTTTCATTTGCTGTTATTTAGCTTATTTTTTTTCAGGTTCTGTACCACATCCCAATTTCAATTCTTTATTCATATATCAATTAAATCAGGCCTCATTTTTTTATTTCTGACGATCATAGGGGTCATATGAAAACACCGTTTGGCTCCCCGAGTAAGACGACTTTCCCATAAATAAACCATACATCACCGGGCCACCACACAATTACCTACAATCAAACGTTGTTGAATGTTTTGTGGGACTGACACTAGGCAAGGATAGAAACGGGCGGCATAGTGGGGACTGCTATTATATTGGAGTGAGTGGCTTGAAGGCGTCACCGTGTTTCTTCAGTTGCTGACCGTGAGTTTTACACCTTTGATGTCAGCTAATTGCCGCTAATTATCGTCCGTAAACGCAAGAGTCGTCGATCGTGGACGGATTCCTTGAGGGCTGGGTTTTTATGGAAAATTTCGACAATGTAGCACCAAAAATATTGACGATTGATGGAACTTTTATCAATGAATGCAAAATAATATTTAATAACAGTATGTAGGTATATAAGTACCAGCTGATGAAGATACTAGTATCTCAATAATATTGTACTACAAGTTAGTATTGTTTGGGAGGATTGATATTTATTGGTAAAATAGTCTTGGATTCAATCCTAGATTTTTGTTTACTATCGCAAATAAAGTAATATTTCTTCTATCAAATAATTGGTAAGAAAGATCGTTGGTGAATGAATGTTAAGAGAATCAACAATCCAAGACATCGTCAATTATTATTCATTTTCATTTTCCTCCGATTTTCAGTTGTAATACCACAAGAGAGTGAGGATAAAGTGAAAATAATTCGACAGATTTTCGAAAACTTGTTGCCAGGCAATTCGCTGTGTGCAAGACTGGTAATGCCCTCTAGTGACTCGATAGCTGAAGTTTTCCTGTTTTATTTCCAATATTCACTATGTAACAATTTTTTTTTTACAATTTCTAAATAATCTACCACGATGTGACAATTTTGTGCTCACTACTAGTTCCAGATGAATCGAAGTTTTTTTCTGTCAAAGAAAAAAGTAAGTAAATTATGAAAAATATTTGTATTGATACGATAGTTTACCGCATTTGGACGTTATCCATGTCAAGTTATGATATTTTGAATATCATAAAGAATGCTACTTTTGTGTACGGCAAGTAATGTGCTTGCAGGTTAGTTAATTAAGGTCGCAGGTTCATAAGGGCTTGAAAACATAAAAAAGTGAGGGAGCCAAATAGTTTAACAAATTTAAAAAAGTACCCATATAACCTAGCTTCAACCTGACGCTAAACCACTAAATAACATCAGATTCAACGCAAAAATAGTTAATGAAATTCTCAAATAATATAATAATCAGAAAAGGAATGATGTTCACAATTTTACCTGAATATGGGATCCCACTTCTACCCTTGCAAGAATGTAAGAACGTTGTGCTTGTACTTGTGATTACCAGGATCATTACCTACTTCTGCCACCATGGGCGCTGCCAGATAGTTTCATCTATCCCCACCAGCCTAATGCACACAGCGATTAGACACGAGAGCCCAACGGGCTCGAGTGGCTATTGCCAAATGGCAACAAATTTGAGAAAGAAATCTGGAGAATTATTTTCTACTTTATCGAACTTTCTGTGGTATTATGTAGATAATTTTTTGAATTTACGATCACAAACACACTTCCTCGCAAAATGATATAATGAATTAAACCGGTTTTGACTCATTTCTCACTTTTCATACGAATTGATGACAGAAGTCAAATTACAAATTTAGATGATCAAAGAATAAAAACAAAATACCTCAAATTATTCCCGCGGCAATTTTCTAGGTAGATTATTCTCACTATAATAATGTTTTGATTGGCCAAAACGTACATGAATGATTTGAATTGAAAGTTATCATTGGTTTCTAGAAAAGTCAAAAAATTATCGAGGAAGGAGAAAGACCAAAAATATAATAGTAATAATAATAATAAGTATAAAATAATGTATTGCAAAAAATGCAATTATTAGCACACATATAAAGACAAAAGAATATTTGCAATATGAAAGGAAAAAATTTGAATTAATTTTAATTAGATAGCCGAAAGTATGGTTAAAGTTCATTAAATAATAGATTTAGTTGAAAAGTATTTTTTTTTTCAAATTACATCTTTTTAAAGAAACACATTCCTTAGATTCTAATTTCCACGAAAAATCCATTGATGGTTTCGAATCGAAAATCGGATAAATAACAATCCTAATACACTAATTATTTGTCGAATAATTATGAAGAAATTAGGGTAGATTGACTTTTTTTACAATTAGTGATTTTGAAAATATCAAACCGCCATAGATATTGAACTAGACGAAAAACGCTGTCAAATAATATTTTCTACTCAATATTCATGCCCATGAAATTGGTTGAAGTGGATCCAACGCACTCTAGATGCAAAAATTTAAATGCTTCTGAAAAATCAAATGTACCAATTTTTCGTCTCAAATTTATGTTGTGATGGTACTCCCGAGAATCCAAAGAAGTAAAAATATACAGGGTGTTCCATTTCCCAAGTTGAGGTCGTTTCTGGTGAATCCGGAAGTGATGGGACAGTATAAAATATAGAAAAAAAAATTCTACACTTGCCATAAATTATATTTATGACAAATTCAGGTTATGCGCAGTTGACAGATTGAACAGAGAAGTCAGAGCAGCACCCACTTGAGCTGGAATTGTTGATGTCGGAATAACGCAGTTTATAAAGGTAATAATAGCGGTCCGAGAATAGACCCTTGAGGTACTCCACACTCTATGTTCCTGAATTCTCGCCATCAAGCGGTCTTAGTACGAAGCGAGATGAAGCTCCCAGTGGGGGGTTACAGAATTATAGTGAATTCCCAAATAATTTTTCACAAAAGGCATTATATATGGTGTCAAAACAAGACACCAGAGTTCACTTTCATTGTCTGCTTCCCTAATAAGTTTCTTGATCTATTCATTGCTGAAAACTCTTGATTTCTTTGCTTTATAAGCAACGTTCTTCCTTTTAAAAAATGCAATTACCTCTGGAACGTGGCTATGTTTACATTATTCTTCACTGAATGGTATAATAATTTCTGATAGAGGATTTTCTTGAAAATTAAAAAATCCACGTCAATAATGAAGTTGTTTTCTGTTAGATATTACAAAAAAAACTTCATTATTGTCTTGGATTTTTCAATTAAAAGAGAATCCTTCTATTCAATTATTAGTTGAGAATGTTTCCCTTTTCAACATCAAAAACTAATTAATACAAGCTTTTATTCACCTTCACTTTTGTATGTATGTTTAGTTCAAATCTTGCAAGAGAATTTTGAACCACTTCTAGTTGTCCGATTAACGTGAAATTTGGCAGGTGTCCATAATTCCGGTGAAAATGCATTATGGTATATTTGCTAGAGAAAAAACAAAATGTCGGCTCCAATATGGCGGACGAGTTTCGTGATTATGGTTCGATTCTATTCAAAATTGGTGTGTGCGGGGTATTGGGGTCGGACATCATGACATTCTTGTCAAAATTCATGAATTCAAGATGGCGACGTGTTTTGTTATTATGGCCCGATTCCATTTGAAAATTGGTGTCGTTTTTTTTGTGGTCGGAGATTATACATTTTTGGCAGAATGACTAAAAACAATTGAATAAAAATGACAAAAACTTAAGACAATATTTTATACAAAAGAAGTAAAAAGGAAAAAATGACTTCTCTAATTATTTGACCTACCTTATTTTGTGAGTAGCAGAGTCAAAAGCTTGCCACGAATATAAAAAATTATTCTTGCGCGGCAACATTTTGAATCTGCTACTCACAGAATAACCTAGAAAGTATTTCAATACCAAACTTGAAAAATGAAATCATAGCCTGCATGTAATATTCTTTTCCTCGTTAATCAGCTTCATTTGTTTTCATTCCCACCCCGATACGATCTCCCCAGTTAATAACGTGCAGCAACCAATTCATTTTCGCTGAAAAATAATTTGTCGTCTCACACTCTTGCACGAGAGATTGCATTAAAGAAATGAACATGAATATTTATAGGTGTTACAGTTTTAATTTTACGAATATTTTTAATGACACCCTTGCGGAAAAATGACTGGCACAGTTATACGCGTTTATTTTTGGCAAAGAATGTTGATGCGTATTTGCATACGGACCGAATGATGGGATATTAATGAATTATGTCGGTCGTTCAACGAATTTCGTTTCTGGTTTCCTGAATTGCATTTCTGGTTGAGAGAAGATGAATGATGCGGATGTTATCTTTCTTGAATGATGAAAGAACGAATGTACGTCCCATAATTGAGGTTAGGTTCTACATGAGTGATACGATAACCGCCCCTTCTAGCTACTAAGACCTCTTCAGATCCACAAGTGGGTTTTATCCTCCTGGTCCCGTGATCCTATATATTCTCACTTTTTCTCGCGATCCCAATATCTCCCTGGCTTTCACATAGAGATATGAAGACGACGATAACGTTGGGATATACCATTTCCTAGACTTAGCCAGTTTGTTATGCAGAATTAGCAGATGCATTGGAACACCACTTTCCTTATTGAAAAAATGCCTTAAATATAGACTCAGGTTGTTAGAATCAAAACTGTGCTAACTGGAGAAAAAACAATGAAATATAGTGTCCCACAAGGAACAGTTCTGGGGGCATTACTCTTTTCACTATAAATGAATAACTTACTCTTGAAAAGGGAAACATTCTCAATTGAATATTGATAGAAAGATTTTTCTGTGAATTGAAAAATCCACAATTAAAATGAAGTTATTTTTTGTGAATGTCTAACAGAAAACAACTACTTCCCCGGCTAAAGCCACGCTGGACATTGAACTACATCTGATAGATATTCTGAAAAGGCCCTAACTCAAAAGAAAAATCTGAAATTGAAAATTTGCATTTTCATTCGGATAGTTATTTGATTTTCTATTCCAGTCTTAATTAGGAACTCATAAAGATGAATGAGGCAAAGAAGAATGTTTTCCAAAAGAGAGTACTCACCAGAAATCATTCGTAACATTGACGCAGGAGAGACATCGCATTCACTAGGTCTTCAATACATTTTTGTTGACGAAAATCTATTTCACGCTTCCACGATCATCAGGAAGACCGGAAGAAATGGGAAACACATTTTCAAGAAGCAATCTCACTTTGCAAAGATGGAAAAAGTTAGAATAATTTTTTTCGGAGAGACACTTTGAAATTAGTGTTTTCTGACATTAAAACCTGTCATGGGGTATGATAGATTGATTTGTTGAAAATATAAACAGGATGTTCATAAAATCAGATGTGGAATCATCTGCGACTGAAAGATAAACTTTAGTCACTATCTTCTATCGTCAAGATAACCTCTTGTGGGGTATTCATGTTGAAAAGGGAAACATTCTCAATTGAATATTGATAGAAATATTTTTCTGTGAATTGAAAAATCCACGATTAAAATGAAGTTATTTTTTGTGAATGTCTAACAGAAAACAACTACTTCCCCGGCTAAAGCCACGCTGGACATTGAACTACATCTGATAGATATTCTGAAAAGGCCCTAACTCAAAAGAAAAATCTGAAATTGAAAATTTGCATTTTCATTCAGATAGTTATTTGATTTTCTATTCCAGTCTTAATTAGGAACTCATAAAGATGAATGAGGCAAAGAAGAATGTTTTCCAAAAGAGATTACCCACCAGAAATCATTCGTAACATTGACGCAGGAGAGACATCGCATTCACTAGGTCTTCAATACATTTTTGTCGACGAAAATCTACTTCACGCTTCCACGATCATCAGGAAGACCGGAAGAAATGGGAAACACATTTTCAAGAAGCAATCTCACTTTGCAAAGATGGAAAAAGTTAGAATCATTTCTTTCGGAGAGACACTTTGAAATTAGTGTTTTCTGACATTAAAACCTGTCATGGGGTATGATAGATTGATTTGTTGAAAATATAAACAGGATGTTCATAAAATCAGATGTGGAATCATCTGCGACTGAGAGATAAACTTTAGTCACTATCTTCCATCGTCAAGATAACCTCTTGTGGGGTATTCATGTTGAAAAGGGAAACATTCTCAATTGAATATTGATAGAAAGATTTTTCTGTGAATTGAAAAATCCATGATTAAAATGAAGTTATTTTTTGTGAATGTCTAACAGAAAACAACTACTTCCCCGGCTAAAGCCACGCTGGACATTGAACTACATCTGACAGATATTCTGAAAAGGCCCTAACTCAAAAGAAAAATCTGAAATTGAAAATTTGCATTTTCATTCACATAGTTATTTGATCGTGGAAGCGTGAAATAGATTTTCGTCGACAAAAATGTATTGAAGACCTAGTGAATGCGATGTCTCTCCTGCGTCAATGTTACGAATGATTTCTGGTGAGTACTCTCTTTTGGAAAACAATCTTCTTTGCCTCATTCATCTTTATGAGTTCCTAATTGAGACTGGAATGGAAAATCTAATAACTATCTGAATGAAAATGTAAATTTTCAATTTCAGATTTTTCTTTCGAGTTAGGGCCTTTTCAGAATATCTATCAGATGTAGTTCAATGTCCAGCGTGGCTTTAGCCGGGGAAGTAGTTGTTTTCTGTTAGACATTCACAGAAAAATCTTTCTATCAATATTCAATTGAGAATGTTTCCCTTTTCAACATGAATACCCCACAAGAGGTTATCTTGACGATGGAAGATAGTGACTAAAGTTTATCTTCCAGTCGCAGATGATTCCACATCTGATTTTATGAACATCCTGTTTATATTTTCAACAAATCAACTTACTCTTATCTCACAACTACGGCAAAAACATCAGCTATTGTATATACTGTAGTGTCATGGGAAACACTTAAAAACAATAATGTAGTAAATTACTTCAACAATAGAATACCAACAGTAAATGTAGATTTAGATAACTTATTTCTAACCATTTGTCATGAGACCAACCTTCCTAACTAGGAATCTTGAGATAAAAAACCAACGAAAAATGGTAGAAATAAACTTCGGTATTACAATAGATTCCCACTCGAGATGTATTTATCTTATAGAGCACATCATTAAAACTCTTAGAACTTTACTATAAAAGTTCAAATATATGAGAAACATTATGAACATTATTTGATAATTTTATTCTGTTTTCGTTGATTCTCGAATTCGAATTGCGATACTGGGGATCTGCACTACGCACCTTGATGAAAAACTCGAAACTTTACAAAAAAATATTAAAATAATGTACATAGAAAAAGTTTCCTATGCTTCAGATGACCTTTATTATGAAACCAAAATATTTGACCCAAACAAATGTACAATGCGATAATATATTTATAAAAAATTAAACAACTTTTAAAAAATATTAACATAGCTACGAAACGATAATTAAACAAAATATACCAATAGACAAAATGTATACATAAATTCTGACCATCGAAGTAAACATTTCACAACGATTTTCAAAAATATTTGTATTTACATAATATCTTTCCAGTTATATAAGTGGTGAGATATACCGAAAGGCTGATAATGAATGGTCTTTCATTGTTTTTAATTATTAATATATTGGAATGTTGAAATGTAATAATGGAAAAATGTGTTAATCAACAAGTTGGAATTGATAAAATATGCGATATTCCGAGTTCAATTGCAAAATGGTCAGAAGTTATTCAAGCTATCATACACTACGACGGGTGGAAACCTTCCACTGTGGAATGTCAGAAATAAAGAAGTTTGAATCGACAGTTCCAAACTGTCGACCATTCACCTCTATATCTCTATCAAAAATAACAAATACAAGTTGTTGCATTTATGCGAGGATGCAATAGAACTTCAGAAAACTAACGACCTGTATATCTAGAATAATTGTTTTAATTTTACAGTTGATTATTAATTGTTGTAATGAGTAATGTTTTCTGAATCCATTTTAGTTTTTCGATAAATCATGTAACGCCAATGCATCCATCATTATAAGTAATTTTATTCTGAATAATATTAATTTGCTGTCAACTACGTGGGCTCCCATCTCTTATGAATATTTGTTTTATTTACACGAAAACATGATTAAATGGATTTTATTGAAAGCTTCCGAGTATTTTTTGCGCTTTCGACCACATGTTTCCTTCTTTCTAGCTGAGACATCCGTACAAGGAGTTCCTTTATGATATTGTTATTTAGCCCTACGCCAAATTATGACTCGTTAATAGCACTGCGGCTCAATTTATTTCCGATTTTATATTACAGTAAAAACTGTAAAATTCCATTGCGCAAGTCAATTGCTTAGTTTTTCGGTCTCTTCTCTCTCTCTCTCTCTCTCTTCCATATTTTGTGTGATTTTGATTTTCTGCTCTGTTTGTTCTGACGGGAACAAAATGTCAAGATTTGTGTTGAGCACAGCCATCTACCGGGTGATTCTCCAAGTTGGCTCATCCCTATAACTTTTTTATTATTGAAGATAGAAATACGAAATTTGGGGGTTGTGTATTGTAGTTCAATTTACATTTTTTGACATATTTACTTGCTTTGCCGTACTTCCGGTTTGACCGGAAATGACCCCAACTTTCGATTTTTAAATGGGACATCCTATATATTTTTACTTATTTCGATCGAGAATAAAATTCTAAATCCAACAACACCTCAGTTGTCAATATTTGACGAATAAAGCAATTTTTTTCCCATTTCGATTTTTCGATCTAGAATGCCATCGCTTGTAAATCGCTTCATTCTTGATCAAGTAACATGGGAAAAATACGACTTTGGAGCTTATAACCTTGGGTAACACGGAGTAACCTGGGGTAACCTGGGGTAGCCTGGGGAAACCTGGGGTAACATGGGGTAACCTCGGGTAACTTGTTGTAACCTGGCACAGTCGTTGTAAGGATTACTTAAGAGTCGCAAATTAGTCCAGTAAGGTTCTAAATTTTCAAAATGACCTCCTCCTTGATCACGGCAAAGTTCAACTTTTTCAATTGTTGCGCGCACCACATTGATCAGCTGTTGCGCAGTGATGTTCTGGAATGCCACCCTTACTTTATACTCCAGTTCTTCACGAGTAGCTGATGCTGTGTCATACACCTGATTTTCAATTGTTCCCCAGAGAAAAAATCTAGCGGAGTAAGATCTGGTGATATAGAATATGAAAAAGAAATAATACATTATGAAAAAATATGTCAACTTGAGAATGTACCTCGCAGGCCACTGAATAGATCCATAAGTGTCAATCCACTTTTCTGGGAAGGTGTCATTCAGATGTTCTTTTACGACTTGAGAATTGTGAGGTAGTGCTCTATCTCGTTAAAAATATATATCAACTTGGTTAGCCAGTAGCAAATGTTCAATGAAATTATTAATTTGATTTCTAAGGAACTGTAGATATCTTTCCGCAGTAAGTTGTCCGTCGAAAATTATTGGCCCCAAAAGTTTTCTTCCGATAATATCCATCCAGCAATTGAAACCAAATCGCTCTTGAAAATTTCCTTCTTGCATCAAATGTAGATTTGTTTGAGACCAGTACCTTTTATTATTCCGATTGAACAGACCCAAGTTGGTGAATCGAGTTTCATGTGAATAAATAATTTTAAATAGAAAACGTACATCTTCTCTGTATTTAATAAAAAAGCAGTTGCAATAAGTTAATCTTCGGTTGTGGTCGTTATCGTGAAGATGTTGGTGTAGTTGGTACTTGAATGATCGATAATTATATTTGTGAAGAATTCTCCAAACGGACGAATAACTTATATCACACTCGGAAACAGTTTGGCGAATTGACGCCGTACAATCCACTTCAAATAGGCTAACACGTCTACTTCTTTTTTATTCGACGAAACCAAAAAGGAGGAGGTTCTCTATTCGACCCGTATATTTTATGTTTTTTCATCATATTTTTTTATGTATGATCTCGCATAACTTTTTACTGAGGCGTCCGATTCCGATAATTCTTTTTTCAGTGGATAGGGTGTACTTCGAATTCGGTCCCATTCGAATTTAAAAGATGAAATCCTCCCTAAGGGTAGCGAAATGAAGGATATTGATCATTCACCCTCTGAATTCTGGTCCGTTAACCGATTCTATCAGGCATAACTTTGTACTGGGTTCTTCGATTTGGATGATTCTTTTTTTAATAGATAGGGTATACCTTATATTTGGATTTCGAAAAGAATTAGCCACCCTTACGGGTGGAAAAATAGGGGATAATTGATTTTCCACTAGTGAACATTAGCACACACATACGTAGTTGACAATGACAGATCGCTACTGACATTATTCTTGTTCCGTCAAAATCAGTATATTTTATGAGAGGATGGAATGATATACAAAGTAATGAAATGAACTAACCAGAACAACGAAAATAATTTATATTACAACAAATAGTTAAAGTAGATAATCAAATTATTTAACTGGTAATAGTTGAAGTAAGGTGGGTAAGTAAGTATTTGGGAAGTAAACAAAAAACAAGTAGGTAGTAATTGGTAGATTTTAGCCACAAAAAATTGAAAAATGAAAACTTTTTAACAAAAAATTAAACCGACGAAATACGGAACTAAAAGTAAAATAAAACTTTTTCGAAATTAAACCGACGAAAATCAATGAAAACAATAGATAACCTTCTTAGTCTAATGATATTGAGCTCCTAAACTAATGAAGTAACTGATTTTGAGTCGGCGCCAAACAAACTAGCAATTGAATTAGGTGAAGCGTAAAATGATGGCAGCGAGATGCACGGCTGCGTTTTGATGACTTCTTTCATAGATAATGATCTTCGATAATTGTTTGTTTGGCGCCGACTCAAAATCAGTTACTTACATTAGTTTAGGAGCTCAATTATCATTTAGACTAAGAAGGTTGATTTTATTTTTTGCTTTTCAGTTGATTTTTCGTCGGTTTAATTTTTGTTAAAAAGTTTTTCTCTTCACTGACGATGAAGTTATTGGCATTTTCTTCTGGTTCATTTCTCATTTTCCTTTCCAGTTTTGGAAAATAATGCCGAGTGGAATGGCGACGATTAGGAAATCTCTGAGCATAAATTCGAGCTGCATGTGCATGTGCTTGCATTCTTTTTTGCTTCTCCGTAAATTAGCAGCATGTCAATTTTCTCTTTTTTAGTATAATTTTCCATATCACATTATAAACTACGCAACAAATAAATTTTTAAAAGTGACAGCATATTCATTAGCCTATTTGTTTAGGTAGTCCTAGCAACAGCTTCAATTGTTTGTCACGGATAACAGGACTAAGTGCATAAGATACCGAATACGTATAATTTGTTATTAGGTATGATCGCTTCTTGCAATTATTCAGAAAAATAGTGACAATAAAGTGAAAGTGTGTGGTATCAAATCATTCGTAAGAAAATTATCTTTCACAAAAAGCCGACCAGCCACCCTCTTTCCATTTAAAAAAATCAAGTTAACTGGAAAAGTTCATATTTGCGAATTTCAAATAATTCTTAAAACGACTGTGAAGTCATAAACCTTAAAGTCGTATTTTTCTCATGTTACTTGATCAAGAAAGAAGCGATTTACACGATCCATGGCATTCTAGATCGAAAAATATAAATTGGTATAAAAATGACTTTATTCGTCAAATATTGACAAGTGAGGTGTTGTTGGATTTAGAATGTCATTCTCGATCGAAATAAGTGAAAATATATAGGATGTTCCATTTAAAAATCGAAAGTTGGGGTCATTTCCGGTCAAACCGGAAGTAAGGCAAAGCAAATAAATATGTCAAAAAATTTGAATTGAACTATAATACACAACCCCCAAATTTTATTTTTCTATCTTCAATAATAAAAAAGTTATAGAGGTGAGTCACCTTAGAGAATCACCCGGTATAGTCAATAATAATAAGGGGTGGGTAATTTATAGAGAATAACCCGGTACTTACTATGGAAATTAGTTCGTAATTTTTTTAAATCGTTTTCGACAATGTCCTCAGTTTGGTCTTACACTGTATGTTCACTTTCATTCTTGAGTACTGCCCGCGGCTGAACAGTTTGGTGCTCCGGGTCCATTACAGTCAATAAATCCTGCATACGTAATCAGTTACGCTCACTTATGGTTCCTTTCAAAGGATGAATAGTAAAGTTTTCAAACGTCAAGCCGGAGCTGACGGATAAACCATCAATTTTCCAGTCATCACTGTCAGCGGTGCGACTTTCAAGTCGTACCATGAATGGAACGACAGCACACTAGAGAATGCGTGTTATGATATATTGTATACAATTCTACAATTCAAACAGATTTAAAACAAGATTTCGGTGTTTTTTATCTTGTCTGGCTAGTACTATTTCGGACTCTGGTTTTCATACCGGAGGTGCGTTCGATTATTAACTCCATCGAGTAGAATTTACTAAATAGCGTTCGAAAATTGTAAAGTTGTGTATATTTTACTATAAGACTGTCGTTCGAAAATACCCGAGTATTCGCTACCGAGTTAACTCTCGTAACTCTACAAAATAGCTGGGTTTATTTAACTCCACAAAATTGACATAAATCTGGGAGACGGAAAATCTCTTTAGGCTTTGTCTCACACTCTCACAGATTGAGATTATTTATGTGTAAGTGTTTAATACTGTTCACTGATATTAGTTGTAATCTTGAAGGAACATATGGTCTACCAAGTTCATACTGTGTCGTCGAATTCTTAACCTATGAGCTATTTTTAATAAAACTGCTTCGAAACCATCACATGGCATTCGAATATACCATTGTCATTCCGTACCATAAATACTAACATTTAAATTACAATTGCCGAACAAGATTCTAGAAAAGTTATCTGCTATTGTCAACAATATTTTTCTCCGGTTTTCGTATTTTTTTAACAATAACATAACCTATATTTCCGATTTCAGAACCTTCTGTCACTCGGACTTTGTAAACAACTCCAATATAGTCCGCACCGTTCGAATATTACATGAATAGTACTCAACTCCAGAGTAAATTTAAGAAACCTTCAAATACTTTACTCTACTCTAGGAGTCTATAATCGAACGCACCTCGGGAATGATTTGGGAACAATGCAGGAAGAAGGCAATAAAAGATACCTCTCTAAGCAGGAACTACTGATTTTTTGTATTATACACAACCCAATCGAAATCCATTTACGGGGTGTGGAAATTACAGGTACAAACAAATTCAAGATAAGTATAAACAAAACGAGCTGAGATAATTGACATGATAAAAAACAGAGAATAAAAATAATATCAAAATCTGATTTTTTCAGTGAAATTATGCTGCAAGAATTGATGTCACACCTATCATTTATATCATTGTAATTGTTGCAAATTCTGAATAAGGGTGAGTTTTTTGCACATCTATCCTGGGCGCTTCAAGGTAAAATAGTATATTCAAGTATAAGTGGATAAAAAGGGCTTTAAAACACGCGCAATTGTTTTTAAGACCAGTTATCCACGAATACTTCACGCTATTTTTTTTTATTGGTGCACTTTGAAATCATATATACTGGTATTATTACTACAAAAAATAGAAATGAGAACTAATAATGCGATGAAAGAAAAGTGCCATGTGAAGTGGAATGAATAGAAAAATCGAATTAAACGGTTTTCTTCACATAAAGGATTCAATATAAAATTGAACCAGAAAATGGTAGATCTCAGGTGAAAAACAACTACTTTCCTGGCAAATACCACGCAGAACATTGAATGATATTCACCTGAAAATCCATGCATACTTCCATAAAATATCAATGGACATTGAATGCAAATGTTTCTTTCTGATAAGCTCGATTATGTTTAATTTATGTCGTGTTCACCTAACAATCCGCATACCGGTTTCAGGCTTCTTGGCCCTTCTAATAATGCGATGTCTCTCCTGCGTCAATGTAATGAATGATTTCTGGTGGGTACTCTCTTTTGGAAAACATTCTTCTTTGCCTCATTCATCTTTATGAGTTCTTAATTAAGACTGGAATAGAAAATCAAATAACTATCTGAATGAAAATGCAAATTTTTAATTTCAGATTTTTTCTTTTGAGTTAGGGTCTTTTCAGAATATCTATCAGATGTAGTTCAATGTCCAGCGTGGCTTTAGCCGGGGAAGTAGTTGTTTTCTGTTAGACATTCACAAAAAATAACTTCATTTTAATCGTGGATTTTTCAATTCACAGAAAAATCTTTCTATCAATATTCAATTGAGAATGTTTCCCTTTTCAACATGAATACCCCACAAGAGGTTATCTTGACGATGGAAGATAGTGACTAAGGTTTATCTTTCAGTCGCGGATGATTCCACATCTGATTTTATGAACATCCTGTTTATATTTTCAACAAATCAATCTATCATACCCCATGACAGGTTTTAATGTCAGAAAACACTAATTTCAAAGTGTCTCTCCAAAAGAAATGATTCTAACTTTTTCCATATTCAATTGAGAATGTTTCCCTTTTCAAAAAAAATTGTCATTTAGACTTCACGTTTCTCGATTTGTTGATGTTGCCATGGTAACTCAAAAAACGCGCGTTTTTTAAAGTTCGATTTAAACACGCTGAGGCGTGCTTTAAAGGGTAAAATGGGGAACCAATAAAAAAAAATATTGTATTGCCTTGAATTGAGCCTGAGAACACGAAAATTGAGCACACCTAGAATAGTATTACAGTTGATTTGGCCATGGATCACCTAATAAAGAAAACTATAATTTATTATTGATATCAAGGTCACGTACAGAATTAGATCGAGGGAGCAAATCATTGCCAATTCAGTAACGCTATTCTGTTTCCGTGTGAATGTTACAATTGAGCACTTATCTGCCTTCAACAGGAGGTGATTTTTTCTGCACCAAAGTATTTACTCTAAGGCATTTAGTAAAATGGGACAATCATTAATGCAGTTTCTTCTTTTGTATAATTTCAAATCATGAGCGTATAATAAACAATTGACTCCGAGAATCTCAATAGAATCATTTATGAAGAGATTTAAAAAAGTGGACCCAAAACAGAACCTTGTGGAATGCCTGTTGTTGGAGCGAATATAACAATTCTGACTATCGCACTCTACGCAGAGAGAGCGGTTTTTCAGATAGCAAGTTGAAAACATATTCAAGTTCCCGAGGCCTAAAGCATTTAATTTACTGAGTACCTAATATATCATTGTTCAAAGTCAAGTTTATGGAAGACCTTGGGAAAGTCCATATATATGACATAAGTGTGTTGGTTATGAACTGGCTAATACAGGAGAACTTTGTGGCAGTTGACCTACCTTTGAAGAAGCCATGTTGAAACTCGATAATTTGATTTTTGACGTGATTGAAAAATGGTTAATTGAGCAGAATTTCAAAAGATTTATTGTAATCGGCCGATAGTTTCGACGTCATGTTCATCATCTTTTTTGAAAACTGGAATTAACTTAGCCTGTCTCATAACATCAGGGAACTGAAAGAACATAATCTGAGAAAGAAATGGTATATATCTTCTTAGCAGTATACAAATGAAAACGAATCATAATTTTTTTACTTAAGAGCATAATTTGAGGAAATCATCAAGGTAGCGAACGAAATGTGATTCAATTGTGTATAAAAGTGTACTAAAATTCAGAGTGAAAAATCTCTATTTCTTGTAATCCGGAAAATTTTAACAATCTGATGTGGGAGTATGCAAAACATTTTGACAAAAATTTGCATTATTTTTCATAGCTCTTCAAGCAGAACTTTGCAAGATGATCCTTCCAAAAATCCAAAAACATAATATTTCCAATTCCTATAAAGTATAAATGAGGCAGATTTTTTGCGAATATTTCTTTTGCATACAAAAATATGTTTTATATTGAAATTATGTTGAAGATTCTTTTGAAATTTGTTTGAACCATAATCAGCTGTAGTATGAAATGCCTGCTGTTCGATTTTTTGGGTCTCCAAAAAACTCTCGTAAAGTAACTTTGATCTACCTATTACCAAAAGATGTTTGTGGTGGGCATACCACAGTGCTTGGTGATCTGTGAGCTATGAAGTAGTGAACAGCATATATTTTCAGTATCGGGAATATTTCCTTAATTTTGGTTCTCGTTTGAAAAACATAAATTTTGTGTTGTGGCTGCTTCAGGCATATACCAATTTGACTATTCTCAACCGATTGGCTTTCTCAGAATTGTTCTATCTCTCACCGTTGTACGGAGAATAGAAACTTTTATCTCCTTCCAAACATTTATAATCTTCAACTTATGAAGTCAATTTGCGATTATTGTTTTATAGAAAAAAACCTGAAATGAAAAATATGTAAGATCATGTTGAATATCCTGTCGAAATTTGGAGATTGATGGAAGATTGTTTTTTGCACCATTGTTTGGTTGCAAAAAATGGGTATTACCACTTCTATATTTTGGTGCACTTTTATGCAGGATTGAATTTTTTATTTATTTGTAAAAAAACATATGCTGTACGCAATCAGAAGAAGAAAACTTTAACTAACTAACTAATTTTTTTAGGAGACTTCCAAGAGTTTTTCTTGAAGAGCTGTGAAAACATACTATTTTTACCACCTTTTTTATTCAGAAGGATTTAATGACGATTTACATAAGTGTATGCAATAGTCACAAGAGATATCATTATATATTACAAATCTTCAAGTTTATGTATCTAAAATGTACAGTTACATGTGCAAATATATCGATACACTATATTAATAGTTATTTATGTATCGAGGGCGTAAAATAGGCTTTTATCGACCGCAGCGTGTAAGTAATAGCCCGAGCGATAGCGAGGGCTATTAACACGCCTAGGTCCATAAAAGCAAATTACGCCCGAAATACATAAGAAATTTCATGAACGACCGGTATATTTGATGTCATGTAGATAGTTACCTCTTTATATCTAGAACATGATAAAAATACATCAAGGCTGCCGTGAGGATGTATATTCATATCATATCGGAAACAGAATAAATCAAGAAGTGATGGAATGAATGTTACCATGGCAACTCAGTCAATTTTTCGAAATAAGATTATATAGGCTAGTAGCCATATTTGCTGTTAATTTTTGTGATCACAGATAATTTATTACTGATTTTGAAATGGATTCAAGCGACGAAGAAAGTGTGAATTGTACTCCACCAGAAATAAGTAAAGCAGCTGAGGATGCGAAATTGAGTTTATTGCCAAGTAAATCCAAGAAAATATACGACAAGGTGTATGAAGAATTCGTGAGGTGGTGCAACGGGAAACATGTAAAAAATAAGAAATACACAGAGACTGTACTTCTTGCCTATTTTCTGGAAAAATCTAAATATTGTAAGCCCTCTACCATGTGGTCATATTATTCCATGCTGAAAGCTACTTTAAATGTACATGATAATATAGATATCAGTTGATACGCAAGATTGATAGCTTTTTTGAAACGAAAATTTGATGGTTATAAACCAAAGAAATCGAAGATTCTAAGCAGAGAAGAAATCGAGTTATTTTTGAGGGAAGCACCAGACGATTTGTATCTCATGATGAAGGTAAGTTCTAATTTCATGTTTTCTCAATGTTCAGTATGTTAATCTGAGAATTTATTGTAGGTAGCACTGATATTTGGTATTTGTGGAGCATGTCGCCGCGAAGAATTGGCAAATATCACAGTGGACGACATTCAAGATTTCGAGACATTCTTACTCATAACTATACGAGAAACCAAAACGAAGATAGATCGAGTATTTACTGTAATCGATAAAGAACAGAAATCGCCAAGTTATTTGGATATTTACAGGAAATATTCTTCCTTGCGAGATCAGAATGATCAAAAGCGGTTTTTTTTTATATTATAAAAATGGCAAGTGTACGAGACAGGTTATCGGAAAAAATACATTCGGTCAAATACCATTCAGAATAGCCACTCACCTAGGTATTTCTAATGCGAAAGAATATACTGGTCACTGCTTCAGACGTTCCTCAGCAACTATGTAAGCAGATACAGGCGAGGATATAAATAATCAACATTAAAAGACATGCTGGGTGGAAGTCGACGACTGTTGCGGAAGCTTATATTGAAAATTCAGTTGCAAATAAGCTGAAGATTGCTAAGAAAATTGTAGAAAATGATGAGCCTTCTACTAGCCATTGCGGACAATCTGAAAATATTGCTCACTGCTCTGAAACACCAGTTAATAACATGCATTCTCTTCAGACTTCTAGTAATGAGGAATCAGTTGAAATCAGTAACTATCTGCAACAACAGAAAACAGCAAATCCAAATATTTCCATAAATAACTGTTCTAATTGTATTGTCAATATTAAGTTATAATTCATTTTTTAAATTAATTTATGTTCATTGTTTTCGTTATATTATTGTTAATAATGTTTTGGGTTTGGTTATATGATCCATCGGAATATAGATTTCTATCGATATGAGATTGGAATTCACTCTTCTGTTCAACGATTTTATCGCCCGCCGGGCGATAAAGTAGTCCGCGGGCGCTAAAGTGCTACTTTACGCCCGCAAATCCGGGCGCTAAAGTGCTACTTTACGCCCGGTCGTGCATAAGGAAAATTAAGATATGAAATATATTTTCAGGTTAAATGTCATTCAAATGAGAATGTACCACTAAATCATCATCATAACTTATGTTGGAAGGTTCAAAAAATGCGAATATAATGGTTTCATTCATAAATGTTTTTCTATTTAAAAAAAAGATTCTAGTATATCGCGAACCAAAATGTAGACAATGTAAACCCGATTCCAAAAATGTTTCTGGGTGTTTGTTGGCGCATTCAAGTTCTGGGGGTACAAAGAAATATGACTTATGATGAGTGTAAAAGTGTGTATTTATCGACCTCAGGGCTGAACAATTATGCCAATCTCACTTGAAATTAGTGTGTATGAGTAAATAAATAGCACGATTAGCACGTAATTTTAGGTATTTCTAAAATGAACAGAGTATAGAGGTATTTCGTTTAGTTTTTCAGTTAACTTTTTACCAACATAAATTTTTTCCAGATTTTATTTCATTTCTTGTTGGTTTGTTATTATTTTGTAATACTTGAATGTTTGTATTTGATAAGATAATGTACATGATCGAGTAATAAGAATCTGAAGTAAAAATTCCGTTTTTTTTCAATTTTTCAGCCGTTTGATGTGGAAAGTAAGCCATATCTCGAGAACGAAAAAAGATAGAGTAATTTTGTGAACGCCAATCGATTCAAAACGGTTGATTTGGTATATAGCCATATTTTCGATGAAAAAGTCGAAAAATATTTTTTTTCTTCAAAATCATCCTAAAATCAACTAAAATTGAAAATGTTCGTATAGACTTCAAACTCAAACCAAAATATGGGAAACTCCATGAGGATTCTGAAAATGTTAACTTTGGCAGACTTTCTTCCAATACTTTTTGTTTAATTGGTGAAAATATACCCAAAAATGACATCAAATTGGCACCCTCAAACGGCGGTATGAGGTATGAAAGAATATCTCATTTTTATTACCACTTTCATGCACGTTTATAGATCACAAGATGCTTGTTTCGAATTACCACTTTTTTTCATTATGAACTTCAATTTCACTTTTTACCAACATTCTACCTTTTCCAGATTTTATTTTATTTCTTATTGGTTTGTTATTATTTTGTGATACTTTGGTAAGACATGTAAAAATAATCGAGAAAGGAGAATCTGAAGTCAAATTTCCGCTTTTTGAGTTTTTGAGGTATTTTCAGCCGTTTGATGTGGAAAGTTTTTTTTTTTTTTATGTTCTGGTTCCCACGAAAAGGGATATCCTGTAATGTTCAGAGAACATCGTGGGAACCAAAGGAAAGAAGGTAGGAGTTGGTGTTCTTCTTAAATTTCTGGAGGTTGTATGCCTCGGGGAACACCTCCCTAGGCAATGAGTTCCAAAGCCTCGCTGTTCGTTGGATGAACGAGTCTTTGGAAAGTGATGTTCTGCAGGTCTCCAAAGTGACCACGAAGGGGTGTGATGACTGAACTTGACGGGTTAGTCAACCAAATTTCTGTAGTCTCTAAGGTAACTATGAGGATATTTCAGAAGAGCATCGCCCATGAAAATATCTATAAAATAGAGACAAATCGCCAACTTTTCTACGGTGTTCCAGACAAGTGAGCGAGTTTGTAAGCGAGGCATCACCGACGAGACGAATTGCCCTTTTTTGGACAGAATCCAATAGCCTCAGGATATGTTTAGGTGCCGCGCTCCAAATATGGGAACAGTATTCCAGGACAGGTCGGATCTGTGCCTTATAGATCATAAGCAGCTGAGTGAGGGTGAAATAGCTCTTGGCACGAAACAAAAAACCAAGTTTTTGGGATGCACTTTTGGCAATGGACCTCACGTGATTTTCCCAGGAAAGGTTATTGCTGATAGTAATACCAAGCATCGATATGGATGACTTCAGTGGTATGGATCAAAACTTGCTGAATGTCCTAACGGATCCCGTTCATTTTGGTTTTTCGCCAAAGCTGTGGGAAGAAACTTCACTTCCAGCTCATTTCCTCCTCTAACCAAAGAAGATGGAACACTAGCAACGACTGCCCAGGAAAAAGCCAATATCTTTGCGCACCTATTTGCTGGAAATTCCACTCTGGATTCATCGGGAAAACAACCCCCGAACATTACACCTATTGACAGTCACATGCCCGAGATCACCTTTCGCCAACGTACTATCAGAAAGATTTTGCTGGGTCTCAACACCAACAAAGCCTGTGGATCTGTGAAATGTGCCCCCGAACTAACACCTGTTCTTTGCAAATTGTTCAACCACTCTTACAATTTGGGGGTATTTCCGTCCAATTGGAAAATTGCAAGAGTACAGCCAGTCCCTAAAAAAGGCAAAAAGGCCCTACCTAGCAACTACAGACCTATCGCACTGCTATCTATTATTTCAAAGGTCATGGAAAAAGCCATCAACATCGAGCTCATGAAATATCTGGAAGACTCAGGAATTGTCAACGATAGGCAATATGGCTTCCGCCATCAGAGATCAACTGGTGACCTGCTCGCTTACGTCTCACATATATGGCAGCTATCTATTGAAAAGTATGGGGAAACTTTAGCTGTGGCATTAGATACCTCCAAGGCGTTCGATCGAGTTTGGCACCAGGGACTCCTCGCCAAGCTTCCGTCTTATGGCTTGCCCCCTCAGCTGTGTTCTCTGCTTGCTAGTTTTCTCTCAAACAGGTCTCTCCATGTAGTGGTCGATGGAGTTTCATCTGACACTCTACCCATAAATGCTGGTGTTCCGCAAGGATCTATTCTCGCACCAACACTATTTCTACTTCACATCAACGACCTGTTGAAAGCAACTTCATGTCCAGTACACAGCTTTGCCGATGATAGTACCCTCCATACCGCTTTCTCTTCCAGGGCCCCTATATCAGCCCGTGAAACCAGAAATGAACGAGGAAGAAATGTTAATAATATAAATATGGACTTAGCAACAATTCTCGAGTGGGGATCTAATAACTTGGTAGAATTCAATGCAAACAAAACACAAGCATGTCTTTTCTCTAAAAAAGCCTATCTCACTGTGCCTAACATAACTTCGCCTATCTCGAGAACAAAAAAAGATAGAGTAATTTTGTAAACGGGAAATCGATTCAGAAAGGTTGATTTGGTATACATATAGCCATATTTTCGATGAAAAAATTTTTTTTTTCCTCAAAAATTATCCTAGGCCAATACCCCTAAAATCAACGAAAACTGATAATGTTTGTATGGATTTCAAACTGAAATCAAAATGTGGGAAATTCCATGAGGATTCTGAAAATGTTAATTTTCGCAGGCTTTCTTCCAATACTTTTTGTTTAAATGGTGAAAATATACCCAAAAATGACATCAAACTGAAACCTTCAAACGGCGGGATGAGGTATGAAAGGATATTTTATTTTTATTACCACTTTTATGTACACTTGCTTCGAATTACCACTTTTTTTTCATTGTGAATTTTAATTTCACTATTTACAGACATTCTACTTTTTACAGATTTTATTTTGTTTCTTGTTGGTTTGTTATTATTTTGTGATACTTATATGTTTGTTCTTTATAAGTATTTGGTAAGACATGTGAAAATAATCGAAAAATGAGAATCTGAAGTAAAATTTCAGCTTTTTTGAGTTTTTGATGTATTTTCAGACGTTTGATGTGGAAAGTAAGCCATATCTCGAGAATGAAAAAAGATAGAGTAATTTTGTAAATTTCGAGGAAATGTGTTTATTCACAATTTTTTTTTTATATTTCATTGACTGGATCTCTCTGTATATCAGTATATTGTCAGGAAATTTTCATGTTTTGAAGACCATTTCAAGGTTGTAACATGATTATTAGTTGTTGGTATTTGAACAATTAAATAAGGTCTTGGAGAAGTTCAAATTCAATATAAAGTAATAGCGATATCATACAGGTTTGAAGCCTAACAGTAATAATTTTTTAATGGAATATGAATCCAGTTACATCAAAAAAATAAGAAAGAAATTAAGCGAGTAATGGCTTAATGTCGATATTTTGATCGTCCTGACAGGTACTAACTACTATATAATGGGTGAATAATTCTTAGCGGTACATTCGCGATTTTTTCATAATTTGACAGCTTGATGACTCCATTTATCTTTAAGTTCGACAACTTATTTTTCTCGCATGTGTGTGTGCTTCTTTCGCAATGTGATAATGTTGTGATATTACTACTTCAAAGAATCAGGATTCTTTCTTCGATTGGAAAAAGTCGATAACAACTTATTTTGGACTATAAGACATCCATCTCACGAATTTTTAAATCTTCTTTTATTCATCCATGCTTGTTTTTTTTCGTTTTAGTTATTTACTGTTTATGGAATTCACATCACAATTTTGCATCACTTGAATATTTCATAATCGATTTGTATCTCCCCATAAAAATATATTTTCGGGGAGCATGATATGTCTTTCAAGAAGATATCTCAACAACATTGAGTAAAGCTAGTCAAGATCGAACATTTTCCTAATTTATTGTTTTTTGTAATCAGAGAACCCTATTTATTACAACAACTGAATTCCAAGCATTGTCAAAAAACAAAACAAAATCCTATGTCAATCCTACACCTGAACTGGAAACTATATAACAAACAATTAAAACGACGAAATACGGAACTGAAAAGTAAAAAATAACATAAACCTTCTCAGTCTCAATAACTAGGCTCCTAAACTAATGTAAGTAACTAATTTTGAGTCGGCGCCAAACAAACAAGCGAATGAATTAGGTAAGGCGTAAAAGTTGCGCGGTGACATTCTGATAATTTTTTTGAAGTAATTTAAAGATCTTCGTTGATTGTTCGTTTGGCGTCGACTGAAAATTAGTTACTTACATTAGTCTAGGAGCCTAGTTATTGAGACTAAGAAGGTTTAGTTTATTTTTTACTTTTCAGTTCCGTATTTCGTCGGTTTAATTTTTTGTTAAAAAGTTTTTATTTTTCAATTTTTTGTGGCTGAAATCCACTAATTACTACCTACTTGTTCTTTGATTACTTTCAAAATACTTACTTACCCACCTTACTTCAACTATTACCAGTTAAATAATAGGATTATCTATTTTTACTATTTGTTGTAATATAAATTATTTTTGTTGTTCTGATTAGTTTATTTCATTACTTTGTATATCATTCCATCCTCTCATAGAATATAATTATTGTGACGGATGTGGAATAATGACAGTAGCGATCTGTCATTGTCAACTACATATGTGTGTGCCAATGTTCACAAGTGAAAAATCAATTATCCCCTATTTTTCCACCCGTAAGGGTGGATAACTTCATTCGAAATCCCAATATGAGAGGTATACCCTATCTATTAAGAAAAGAATCATCCAAATCGAAGAACCCAGTACAAAGTTATGCCTGATAGAATCAGTTGACGGACCAGAATTCAGAGGGTGAGTGATCAATATCCTTCATTTTGCTACCCTTAGGGGTGAATTTCATCTTTAAAATTCGAATGGGACCAACTTCGGAGTACACCCTATCCAATGAAAAAAGAATGATCAGAATCGGACGTCTCAGTAAAAAGTTATGCGTGATCAAAAAATATACGCGTCTAGACTAGAGAACCTCCTCCTTTTTGGTTTCGTCGGTTAAAAATAGCTTTGTGAAACCCTAGCTAGAATTTGTTGGACCAGAAAGGTCATCATGGCTCACGCGAAACAAAAACTCAAACTGAAATGGCACAGTTCAACACTGATAACATTTTGTACAACATATAGAAACGGTGGAATACTATAACTACCCCTGGAACTATTCAAATTATATTTGATGTACAGGACGCACTAGGTATGTTTGAATGACACTTGGCGTTAAAAATATTTTACTTAGTGTTCCTCAAGGCTCTGTATTGGGACCATTATTATTTTCGATTCAGGTCAGTGACTTCTGCAATTTTGTGTCACCAGGTAAAATCTTTTTTTTCGCAAATAATATTTCTTTAGTGTCAACTGGCAGAAACTTGATAACAGGATTAAATTGAAAGTGGCTTCATGATGTTTCCGTGTAAATCCGTTGAAACTAAATGAAGAGAAGACAAAGGAAATTGTATTCTCTACAAACGAAACTATTGCCAATGATCGAAATGGAATATTACTTGGCATAATTCTTGATGGAAACTTATCCTGGACGACGAGTTGAATAGAAAAGTCTCCAAGAGCAGTTCTGCTCTCAAGCAACTCAAAAAAGCAGTTCTTTGAGAAGAGATACTCCCCTTAACCAATTTTCAAAGCCATGGAAATTTCATCCTCACCATTTTCCTTTATTTAAAATACTGTTATTGAAATCCATGAAAATAAATCGTGTTTTTCAAACATCTGGATGTACATCAGACAAGAAATGCTGAACTGCTCATACCATCTTGTTATAGACTCACAAAGTCTCAGAAATATTTGACCCTGGAAATATTTTATGAAAAATATATGAAGTTTTTGACGAATATAATACAAATCGCCACGTTCAAAAAAACCCTTCTTAGTTCAATCCAGGAATAATATATATATATATATATATATATATATATATACATATGAACAGGATCAAATTATAGGTAGCGACACCTATAATCTGTGTGGTGAAGCTTAGACCTGTTATCGTGACCTATTGATGTTGCACGAAAATTTTCGTGTCTTCAAAATTCCACGATAACAGGTCTAAGCTTCACCACACAGATTATAGGTGTCGCTACCTATAATTTGATCCTGTTCATATTTTGTACGTACCGAAAGGTAATAACTCCACGAGATATCTGATACGAATTTGAAAGAGACCACAGGCCGTCCTGATGATTGGGAAACCATGAAACAGGCTGTAGACGGATGGTGATCTCTCTTGGATTCCTAACAGATATCTCATATTCTCGTTATATATATATATATATATATGTATATATATATATACATATATATATATATATAAATATATATATATATATATTTGTATATATATATATATACAGTGACCGGCAGAAAGTACGCATCATATGGAAAATTCTTTTATTAATAAATTTTGACGAATATCGATATGTGCAATCGCTTCTGCATCAAAAGCAACCCCAAAAGACGTTGTACAGTGCCGTTCGTCTTTTCGTGATTGGAGTGAAATTTAAAAAAAATAAAAATTATGTTTCAAAACACACTTAGTTGGGAAAATATCGAAAAATGTTATTCGAAAAAGTTGTTCAGAACGTTATTTTATAGCTATGTACAAGTTTTGAAAAAAAATCTGAGATAAAAAAAAAAAATTAATTTTTTGCTATAATAAAAATTTCAATTTGGAAAAATACATTTTAGACAAAGAAACTCATTAGTAGGCCAACAGTAATATTTAAATGATATTTTGTAAATATTCGCAAGCTACTTCTATTTTATTCGGAAAAAAATTGAAATCTATGGATTTGCCATGTATTCAGCTGCTTCATAAGAGGTCACTGAAATATCTCCAGGACATTATAATCCCTTTTTTAAAAAGGTTTTTAAAAAGGGTTAACCAATTTCCCGATACTGTTCATTATTAATAAAGATGGTTCTTTGTCAATAATAAACAGTATCGGGATTATAATGTCCTGAAGATATTTCTGTTTAATAGAAGTAACTGTGAATCTTTACAAAATATTATTCAAAATATTACTCTTGGGCTTTACTAATGAGTTTCTTTGTCGAAATGTATTTTTCCAAATTGAATTTTTATGACAAAATTGATTTTTATTTTTCATCTCAGATTTTTTCCAAACTTGCTTAGCTATAAAATGTCGTTCTAAACAACTTTCCAATTAACATTTTTCAATATTTTCTCAAATAAGTGTGTTTTGAGACATAATTTAAAAAAAATTAATTTCCCGCCAAACAAGAAAAGACGAACGGCACTGTACAACATCTTTTGGGGTTTCTTTTGATGCAGAAGCGATTGCATGTATCGACATTTGTCAAAATATTATATTAAAAAAAAATCCCATATGATGCGTACTTTCTGCCGGTCACTGTATATATATATATATATATATATATATATATATATATATGTATATATATATTGGGTATAAGTGGGTTCTTGAATCTTGGTGATTGTATTTTTGAAGTCTAAAAAAATTTAATTTTCTTCTCGTTTTTATACAATCGAATATGAAACCCAAGAAAACTCCAAAATATATATATATATATATATATATATATATATTCCTTTAGATTCTTGACCACATATATATTTTCGTCAATTTCTCGGAATGAAGGTCTGATTCAGTCAATTCATATAATTTCTATTAACTACGTTTCGACATGGTATTTGTCATCATCAGGTTAGAACAAAATTATTTTATTTGAATTCTGCTTTCGCATCGTACGAACGTTATTGTAGGAGACTCCTAACAGTAGGTGATATTTTCACTGATTTTCGTTCGACAAGGTGAATCACCGTGCGTTGATTTTAAAATTATTCAAATTCGGTTTTCTGAAGAATTATTAAAAATAACATATTTGAAGGGACAACAATATGTAATATACAGGGATACAAATAAATATACCAGAATATATCAAGCCACTGAACTCTAAATCGTTCAAAATTGAAATAAAACCATTTTTGTGAAAAAACTGATTTTATAATAGCAAGGAGAATCCGAACTCAAATTTTCTGTAAGTAATTATTGTCACCTTGCCATGGTCGATTCAATAGTTACAAGTGCTTTTTACGGATGTATCACGATATCAAAAAATATTCAGAGAACTGATGAGGTTTCCAGAGTAGTGGTAAGATTACCGACTTGTCTTTTTAACCGACGAAACCAAAAAGGAGGAGGTTCTCTATTCGACCCGTATATTTTATGTTTTTCCATCATATTTTTTTTTGTATGATCACGCATAACTTTTTACTGAGGCGTCCGATTCCGATAATTCTTTTTTCAGTGGATAGGGTGTACTTCGACTTTGGTCCCATTTGAATTTGAAAGATGAAATCTACCCCTAAGGGTAGCGAAATGAAGGATATTGATCACTCACCCTCTGAATTCTGGTCCGTTAACCGATTCTATCAGGCATAACTTTGTACTGGGTTCTTCGATTTGGATGATTCTTTTTTTAATAGATAGGGTATACCTTATATTTGGATTTCGAAAGGAATTAGCCACCCTTACGGGTGGAAAAGTAGGATATAATTGATTTTTCACTAGTGAACATTGGCACACACAAACGTAGTTGACAATGACAGATCGCTACTGACATTATTCTTGTTCCGTCAAAATCAGTATATTTTATGAGAGGATGGAATGATATACAAAGTAATGGAATAAACTAACCAGAACAACGAAAATAATTTATAGTACAAAATATAGTAAAAGTAGATAATCATATTATTTTACTGGTAATAGTTGAAGTAAGGTGGGTAAGTAAGTATTTTGGAAGTAATAAAAAAACAAGTAGGTAGTAATTGGTAGATTTTAGCCACAAAAAATTGAAAAATAAAAACTTTTAACAAAAAATTAAACCGACGAAATACGGAACTGAAAAGTAAAAAATAAAAACTTTTTAACAAAAAATTAAACCGACGAAAAAATCAACTGAAAAGCAAAAAATAAAATAAACCTTCTTAGTCTAAATGATAATTGAGCTCCCAAACTAATGTAAGTATTTGATTTTGAGTCGACGCCAAACAAACTAGCAATTGAATTAGGTGAAGCGTAAAATGATGGCAGCGAGATGCACGGCTGCGTTTTGATGACTTCTTTCATAGATAATGATCTTCGATAATTGTTTGTTTGGCGCCGACTCAAAATCAGTTACTTACATTAGTTTAGGAGCTCAATTATCATTTAGACTAAGGTTTGTTTTATTTTTGCTTTTCTGTTAATTTTTTCGTCGGTTTAATTTTTTGTCAAAAAGTTTTTATTTTTTATAATTGTCAATTTTTTATATATTTTTGTTATGTCTCACTTGCAGTAAACCTGTTCAATGAATCTATCCTTTTCCGAATAGAGCCTTTGACACTTTTGATAAAGTTTCAGTGAAAATTGTTTGTGCACCACTTCTGTCCTTCAAATATTGACACGATGTGCTAGTGCTTTAGTATTGTTTTATTTTTCACTTCCACTTATACATGAAATCAAATTGAAAATCCCTTTGTACCGGAATAATTTGACTATCTGTGATTTCTACATCCAAAACAGTTAGTTCTCTTCCATTCAGGTAACATTTTTCACACGAAATTGAGAAGTAGAAAGCCAAATAGGAAATAGGCACCTTCTTCTATTTCGTGCTGCGTTGTGAGAGTGTTGATCGGTTGACACCTTCCGTGATCGAAAGGCACACTAATTCAACACGAAAAATATAATCTCTGCCGATCAACCGAAAATCCACCATCTACCTTACCTTCATTATGTAATTTATTTGAATCTAGATAATATTGTAACAACGAAAAAACCAAAAAACAAATCGCCAATTTGGAAACCGTTATGAGGCAGCAATTTGTGGCCGAGGTTATTTATTATATTTCCTATTTTCGACACGTTGGGGTAGCAGGGGCGCCCGGCAAGAGATCTGACGAGGGTTCGTTTGGGAAAATTTAAAATTATTTGTATTTTACGTGTCGTTGATGAAACCAATATACGAATTTGGTTAGACTTCATTCCAATTATCGGTCTTACTGAATGACACTAGTTACATTCGTTTTATTGCAAATGTCAGGTATTTCCAGATGTGATGAAAATATTTGATTGAATGGTTAGGATCACTTTTGGATTCATATGTAATTCATTGACATACAGTGTGAACAAAATAGGCTCCAGCACTGAGCCCTGAGGGATTCCAAGCGGGAGTTAAATAGTTGTACAAATGATTTCATGACAGATGTTCCTCTCAAAACATATTTCTCATTTCATATACGTCGGACAACGTTCTCTTAATTCTCACCATGAAATTACTAGACATACTCCTTTTTCTAATACTTCTTGCTCTTTAGATGTTTTTCCATGAACTGTTTGGTGTTTCCTTTTACTTCCTTCTACTGTCATATTGACCGAAGTTCAGTTCAAATATTGGTGTTACATCTCTGATTTATTTTATTTATCTATAAAAACTTTTTAACAAAAAATTAAACCGACGAAATACGGAACTGAAAAGTAAAAAATAAAATAAACCTTCTTAGTCTCAGTAACTAAGCTCCTAAACTAATGTAAGTAACTAATTTTGAGTCGGCGCCAAACAAACAAGCAAATGAATTAGGTAAGTAGTTTAATGATGTTCGTTGATTGTTTGTTTGGCGCCGACTCAAAATTAGTTACTTACATTAGTTTAGGAGCTCAGTTACTGAGACTAAGAAGGTTTATATTATTTCGTCGGTTTAATTTTTTGTTAAAAAAGTTTTTATTTTTCAATTTTTTATGGCTAAAATATACTAATTACTAGCTACTTGTTTTTTGATTACTTCCAAAATACTTACTTACCCACCTTACTTCAACTATTACCAGTTAAATAATATGATTATCTACTTTTACTATTTGTTGTAATATAAATTATTTTTGTTGTTCTGGTTGGTTTATTTCATTTCTTTGTATATCATTCCATCCTCTCAAAGAATATAATGGTTTTGACGGATGTGGAACAGCGATCAGTAGCGATCTGTCATACGTATGTGTGTGCCAATGTTCATAAGTGAAAAATCAATGATCCCCCATTTTTCTACCCGTGAGGGTATATAATTCCATTCGAAATCTAAATATAAGGTATACCCTATCTATTAAAAAAAGAATCATCCAAATCGAAGACCTCAGTACAAAGTTATGCCTGATAGAATCGGTTAACGGACCAGAATTCAGAGGGTGAGTGATCAATATCCTTCATGTTGCTATCCTTAGGGGTGGATTTCATCTTTCAAGTTCAAATGGGACCACCTTCGAAGTACACCCTATCCAATGAAAAAAGAATTATCGGAATCGGACGCCTCAGTAAAAAGTTATGCGTGATCATACATAAAAAAAATGATGGAAAAAAAATATACGGGTCGACTAGAGAACCTCCTCCTTTTTGGTTTCGTCGGTTAAAAAGTGCCGTGTGTCGCTGCTATAGGATTATGATTTTTTTCCGGGGCAGTTCTATTTATTTTCCAATGTTTTTTATATGTTAATAAACTAGACTTGTTTGTTCGTTAGTTTAAAGAGGGGCTGTAGATTTTTTGGCCCTTCTGTAAATCCATACCATACGGCGTTCTGAAGGAACATCCAGAGGTTTCATTTTATTTGAAATATTACATACTCTTCTGCTCACATGTTGTGAAACTGAAATGAACATTTTGTGTAAATCTCTCTGTTTATTTGTGTCTAGTTTTTTTTCTTCTGATTTTTGTCCATTTATTATTTTGAGAGTTTTGTTTTTCGTTGGTTTGTATATTTTTTGTTTGGTGTGTGGGTTTTTCGTTCGTTCGTTTGATTTTTTGTTTTGTGTATTGTAAAATACCAATATATTTATTATATCATTTTATTTAATGTACTACATTTTTTTTTTTTGTCTAGTTTCATGTTTTTTTTTTTTTTTTGTTTTTTGTTTTGTGTTTTGTTTTTTCGTTGGTTTCAATATTTTTTGTTTGGTGTGTGGTTTTTCGTTCGTTCGTTTGATTTTTTGTTTTGTGTATTGTAATAGCAATAAATTTCATTATATCATTTCATTTCATTTATTACAATTTGTATTTTTCTACATGTTGTAAAACTAAAATGAATTCCGGACTGTTTGAGGAAGCTTTTTTTTTTTTTTTTTTTATTTTTGTCCGTTTTTGTTTTGGTGTTGTGTTTTTTTTTGGTTTTATTTTTTGTTTTGTGTGTGGGTATTTTCTTTTGCTTTTTTTTTTGTTTTGTGGGTAATTTTTGTAATTTCAGTTAGTTTTTTTTTAGTTTATGTATTTACGTCAGTGTGTCTATGATAGGATTTGTGCTGGATTGATGAAATGATAGAACATCATATGGACAATCTCTCAAACCCGAAACCTAAAAAATATAAACACTAAATTTATTGTCGACATTAATAAAATAGAAACGATTGTGTTCTCGATGTTTTTTCCATCCGTTCTTCTATTGACAAAAAGTATGTTGTTTTTTTTTGCAAAAATATTGAACATGAATCCCCTTTCGCACCCCCTAATTGTTACGTTCTAACTCTGAATGGGTTCTAGGATCCACAGAGAGTCACGCTATAGATCTAGATCGACTATCTTTGATGAACTGCGAAAGGTGTTAAACGTTACCGAATTAATAGCAGGGGGTATAACATAATTTGTGCTAAGGTGGCCTTTTTGTTGGCAATCTCCCCACAAAATCGCGTGAATCAATGTTTAAATTATGGTTACAATTGGTTAAAAATTGCCTTGATGATTTACACTTTGCCCGGATAGATCCCAATCTAATTAGTTCCACAGAAATAATTTTTATGATGGGGTTACTCATAGAGACCAAACGTAATTAAACGAATGAAATAAAATAATAGTTATTCGTGAGAGCAGGGAGAATCTAATGAATTAGTTGCACATTTGCAGCACGAGATGAATTTATAATTGAATTACTGTACAGCGTCAGGTTTTCGGGAACCTATTTAGTATTGAAATATTCACTTTTACGCAACTCCGACATATAAATGAATTATTAAATAATGTTAGGAACAGAAAAATATTTTTTTATGTCGTCTACATGAGAGGATCGCAATCTTGTAATTATGATTTCTACAGGTAGAGAGATAGATTCATTTGATCATGTAATATTTTTATGGCAAGTCAGAAAACAAATTGGTACGAGGTACTTGAGTGAGTGAATTTTCTTCACGACTTTCACGCACTTTTCTAGATCACTACGCACCGATTTTGTGCGGCAAGCACCAGATAATTGCATTTAAATGTTGAAAATTGGCCATTTTCTCGTTTTTATTCGAAATAAAACTTAATTTTTAGCTACATATTTTCAAAATCATTTTCAATTGAAAATGAACTGGAAATGTAAAAATTAACGAATGAGGATTTGTTCAACATATTTCAATATTTCTCCACTCATTAACCACGACAGTGATTTGGTTGAAATAAAATGAGACAAAGAGTAATTCTCATGCTTCCAAAATATAGAAAAGAAATTGAAAACGTTTTCTGCAAAATAGATTGCATATATATCCTCTAGATTTTTTTAAAACTTTTCACCAATACACATATCTGATTCATCATTTCATAAAATATTCCGTAACATACTTAATTATTATACAAAATAAAATAATTAATAAAAAACCTTTTGAAAGACAAGCTTTTATTCAAATGCACTAAAAAGTAAACAATAATTGCTTTGGATGTGAGTTATAGATTCAAAAACTTGTCGCGCAAGGTTTTCAGTTCGAATACAAAAGCGACAAGCTTTTGAATCTATACCTAACTCACAGAGTAACCTACGTCACACATCCAAAGCAATTTTTTTGACTTTTTAGTACATTTGAATAAAAGCTTGTCTTTAACAAGGTTTTTTATTGATTATTTTATTTTGTGCTTTTTAGTAGGTACTTAATCTAGACCTTAAATGAGGAGACCATCTAAAGATTAACTCATTCGCCATCTTGGAGTTGCCATCTTGAATTTATGAATTTTAACTAAAAATCAATAATATTCGACTAAATTCATAATCTCCGACCCCAAAAAACCCGACATACCAATTTTAAATCGGACCATAATCACAAAAATTGTCCGCCATCTTGAATTCGTGGATTTTGAATTTTGACGAAAAAATTGTGATATCTGTCCCCGAAAACCCACATATACCAATTTTGAATCAAATCGAACCATAAACCTAAATCTCATCCGCCATCTTGGAGCGCCATTTTGTTTTTTCTTTAACAAAAATTCCATGAGCAACCATTTCAATTTCCTAATTTTTGACAAAAAATTCATAATCTCCTACTTCGAAAACCACCAAGTACAAATTTTGAATAGAATCGGACCATAATCACAAAACTCCTCCGCTATTTAGTAGCCGCCATCTTGAATTTATAAATTTTGAAAAAAAATTCATAATCTACGATCTCGAAATCCCCCACATACCAATTTTGGATCGAATCGGACCATAATCACGAAACTCGTCCGCCATCTTGGAGCCGTCATTTTTTACCCTATCAGAAATGTCATAATACATTGTCTCCGGAATTTTGAACACCTGCCAAATTTCAGCTCAATCGGATGTAGGCAAGTGCTCCAAAATTGGATTACAAATTTTGAACCGGAAAGAACAACAGAATGACATGCGAACGAAGCAAGTTAAATAAAAGCTTGTAAAAAACAATTTTAACCAACATACTCCACAAATTTACAAATTGAAAAAGCAGGTGTGCACATAACATACATACTCAAAATGTGCGAGAAAAAATGAACATTTGATAGATAGATAGGACGAAACTGAAAGAAATGTACAGTGTGTAGATCATTTTGTTAATCGATATCTTCAAACTATGCGATTCAATGTCGTTATATTTTTCAATGTTAAATCGCAAAAAATTAATCTTACAAATATATAAAGTTGTTTTTCTACTGCAAACATCGGTATATGGTATATATCTTTGGTTTGAAATCATTTTTTTGTGATTTGAAAAAATACATCTACCAAAACACAATAAGTTTTTGCTCGAGTATATTATTTTACAAAGTATTTTTTCCCACACTGGTAGACCCCACCCACAATAATTACTTTGATGGATAACATTTTGCGTTTTATATCTAACCCATGGTCGAATTCAAAAATCGATACCGATATTTCTCAGATGTACACACCGTTTATACATGATTTATTAGGAAGCCGCATGAGCGCTGAAAATCCTTCATTATTATTATGAACATCTGGATAGAAACGCACGTGCAGGGCCCATTATACAGAGTGGCCATTCGAAGCTTTTGTTGCCCTTCAGTAACAACGGAAAAACTTTTGGTCAGAAATCATTCATAAAATTACATGTCAGGTGGCAAAATAATAATACTAAGAAAAATTCGATATATACCTACTGTTAGGAATTTGGGGTTCGTATTAAAATACCCGACTAATGATTGCCGTTTATTTTTACTTCACAATTGCAACCCAATTCTTCACTACGACAATTGAATGAATCAATCACAATTCACTGTCCAAAACATCGGGCACGACACTTTTAACATTGAAAAGTGTTCGGAGAGTTGAAATATATTTCGATATGTTATAAGAAATGAGCATTATGCGATTATAAGACAGAGGATAATGTCTCTACTCAATACTCCCTCAGGATATATCTTTCGTTTTTCTCAAATATCTCAAAACCTCCACTTTTGGGTTGAGTATCGATGAGCCTAACTGATATCAAACAATAATTCGTTCACCTACCTAAAAAAATAAGGAAGAAAATATGGCCACCTACGACCGTAACTACGCTACTGCTTTACTAAATATAAAAATAAAAACTTACAACGTTTCATTTTCTTCCTATGGTAGTTTTGAAGAAAAAGATTGAAAAGGGAAACAGTCTCAATTAAATTCAGTGAATTGAAAAATCCACGATAAAAATGAAGTTATTTTTTGTGAATATCTAACTACTTCCCCGACTAACCCTAACTCAGAAGAAAACATTTTAAAGTGAAAATTTGCATTTTCATTCAGATAGTTATTTGATTTTCTATTCCAGTCTCAATTAGGAACTCATATAGGTGAATGAGACAAAGAAGAACGTTCTCCAAAGGAGAGTGCTCACCAGAAATCATTTATAATATTGATGCAGATGTAGTTCAATGTCCAGCTTGGCTTTAGCAGGGGAAGTAGATGTTTTCTATTAGACATTCATAAAAAATAACTTATCTTTCTGTCGCATATGGTTCCACATCTGATTCACTAAAAATCCTGTTCATATTTTCAGATATATCAATTGAATGAAATTGAAATCCTATTTTTATCGCAATTTCGACACCATGTATCTCAGAGAGGACATTTTAGGACATACGTTGATAGGAACTTTTCACCTCTAAATGAAGTAAGGAAGCGGTATACGGAGTTTGTCGGTTTTATTCTGACTCACCCTGTGGACAAAAAGTACTCGGCTCTACTTGTTTTTTTCCAAAATATACAATTTGGCAAGTTCTGACCTGAGAATATGTTTATCTTTATGAAGATTAAATATTAAGTAAAATTTCTCTTCCGCCTTATCAGATCAAAATCTCAATATTCGAGCCACAAGAATTTTATTGGAATGATACATTGGAATCAACTATTTATTGAGTGTTGTAATGCTGTTTATAATTAGGCTAGCAAACTACTGAGTAATTTGAAGTATTCCACAGGTTTTTTGAAATAGTTTCCATATACTAAATCAGCGGACTGGTTTGAAGAATTTGAATGATTTATGTGGGTTTTTATTGTTGAGATTCACAACATGATGTCAAAATTATGTATGAAAATTGGTTTTTGTATGGAGAATTTTAATACTACTACATCGAGAATGAAAAGAGATCTAGTGAAATCTTTTCTATCTTTGATGAAAAATATCTGGAGCCCTGTTTCTTCTCGGAAAATGGTGGATACTTCTCTATTCAGAAATTTTGCCCTTCCTTTGATTATAACGCCCCAGCAGATTCGGAAAAGTTTCTAAGATACCTTCTCGTAGGTTTACATGAAGGGATATATTTGCCGGTTAGCTGAAGTCTACATTGAGATGTACTTTCTTTAATTACTGCTCCATTACTTTTGAACCTTTCTGGGTTCTCTCAACCCCTATTCCAGACTTACCAAACGAAGTCGTGAATTTAACACAATGTAATGAACAGTTGACAGAATAGGAGGCTTTGACTAACGATGCAAGCCCATTCTGTTCGACTTGTGGCATGCAAAAAGAGAATTCAAAAAGATGATTCGTATACATTTCCAAAAATTTAAGTTATACGTGTTTCTTCAACCGATGGCAGTAACATGGACAATCTGATCAATTTTCCCATACAGAATTTAAATTTGGACCAATATTCTGATCAGGATGGAATGAATACTCTTTATAATATATACGCCATATCCAATCATGGCGGCAGCATTTCCAACGGACACTATACGGCAATTGCATACACCCTTATTCTAATTGTTGGCACCTCTTCGAAGACTCCCGTGTATTTTTAACCGACGAAATCAAAAAAGAGGAGGTTCTCTAGTCGACGCGTATTTTTTTTTTTTATGTATGACCACGCATAACTTCCGATATTTCTTTCTTCAGTGGATAGGGTGTTCTTCGAAGTTGGTCCCATTTGAATTTAAAAGATGAAAACCACCCCTAAGGGTAGCAAAATGAAGGATATTGATCACTCACCCTCTGAATTCTGGTCCGTTAACCAATTCTATCAGGTATAACTTTGTACTGGGTTCTTCGATTCGGATGATTCTTTTTTCATTGGATAGGGTATACCTCATTGTTGATCATATTTGGATTTCGAATGGAATCATCTACCCTTACGGGTAGCAAAATAGGGGATAATTGATTTTTCACTTGTGAACATTGGCACACATATGTAGTTGACAATGACAGATCGCTATTGTCCTTATTTTTGTTCTTCAACATCCGTTACAATCATTATATTCTATGAAAGGATGGAATGATATACGAAGTAATGGAATGAACTAACCAGAACAACAAAAATAATTTATATTACAACAAATAGTAAAAGTAGATAATCATATTATTTGGTAACTGGTAATAGTTGAAGTAAGGTGGGTAAGTATTTTGGAAGTAATCAAAAAACAAGTGGGTAGTGATTAGTAGATTTCAGCCACACAAAATTGAAAATTAAAAACTTTTTAACAAAAAATTAAACCGACGAAATACGGAACTGAAAAGTAAAAACAAAAAATTAAACCGACGAAAAAATCAACTGAAAAGCAAAAAATAAAATTTAGACTAAAAAGATTTATTTTAGTTTTTGCGTTTCAGTTGATTTTTCCGTCGGTTCAATTTTTTGTTGAAAAGTTTTGATTTTTATTTTTTTTTTCTGAAATCTACTAATTACTACCTACTTAATTTTTGATTACTTCCAAAATACTTACTTACCTAGCTTACTTCAACTATTAACTATTAAGTAACTAATTTTGAGTCGGCGCCAAACGAAGATCATTAAATTACTTCAAAAAAATTATCAGAATGTCACCGCGCAACTCGATGCCATCATTTTACGCCTAACCTAATTCATTTGCTTGTTTGTTTGGCGCCGACTCAAAATTAGTTACTTACATTAGTTTAGGAGCTCAGTTATTGAGACTAAGAAGGTTTATTTTATTTTCTACTTTTCAGTTCGGTATTTCGTCGGTTTAATTTTTTGTTATAAAGTTTTTATCTATGATTGATTCTCTCATCTCCCAAGGAGCATGTGTCCTTTTCTATGAGAAAGTTGATGATCTGAATTCTGATGATGTTGTGGGTTTTTTCGAGTTTTCCTCCAACTGAAACAGCAAATGCGCCATGAGTCCCAGACTTCAATTGAGATTAACATCTTGAAAGTATTTTATATTTGACACTTCGTTTCTGTATTCTTAATTAATTTGTATGATTGTATATTATTCTCAATAAATCATCATCTCCTTTCTTTATTCCAGTGGCAACATATCTCAACTGGCCGAACTAAGTTAGTACAGTTGGTAAAACAGATTTCTCCTCAGTTACAGATTGAGATAAGGCGGGTTTTTAAAATGTATTACTTTTATATGGTTGATATGGTTTTATCATATTAAATACAGGAATGGAAAATCGATCACTAATAGAATATATACAGTAATCGATTCGTAGTTAGTTCGTGGTTGAAGTAAAGTTTCAAAATAAATCTTTTTTTCATGATATCAAGAACAAAATTAAGGTTCTTATAAAATAAGGATAATAAGTTGAATACTATAAAGAACACATTTTATTTCATCTAGGTCAAGCTACAACTACAGACAAAACAATAATGAAACTCTGAAAAGAAAAAAATTAAAAATATTCTTCAGTCTTATCATGAAATCAATCAAAATAAAAACAAATTACTTTAAACATATCTTCAATAATTTTGTTAATTTATTAGCACAAAGGAGAACGAGTAGGCATAACAAATACTCCAGTTTGATCATAATCATTAAGTAGACCATGTACTTCGTACTTCCTCAAATGGTGATAGGAAATGGAAACTGATAGATGGAAATAAGTACCATTTGTGAAAAAATTCTGCAACTGATGGATGGAAATAAAAGCAGCTTATATTTTATCATGAAAAGAATATTTCAGGAATTTCAGGTCAACTCGAATAACAAAACATTCTATTTTGGACGTTGGGTTCCGAATTCAAGTCCATAGTATAATTTCTATCATTAATGTTTCGATGACAATAACAGTAGATTTATTCTGAAATTATTACGTGGTTTGTCATTTTCTGACAAATATCAAAATTGGGAAATTATCTGTCGATTGCGGGCAGCGCCTCCATGCGCGACTGGCCGTACCAAAAACTTGGTGGTCAAGATCGCCAATGTTTCAAACAGTCTCTTTATTTTTAATTTGTCTATGGGTCTACCCTTTTGCGTCCATTTCCAGTAAAAAAAATATAAATAGAATAAATGCTTTCAAACTGAAACTCAGATAATTTTTGATTAACGGTTGTTCTTAATTAATAATCTGAACTACACTCATATTTTCTTTTTTTACTTATGTTCATTTCTACCCTTGTGAAATTGTTATATTTTATGGAAATGTAGTTGACTGTAAATTACTTGTTGTTTGACGTATCCTATGTCAAATTATGAACCTGAAGGATTTAATTAATAAATCTATTGGAAAGTAGCGGTAATGGGTCAATAAAATTGTAATGACCTAACGTAATGAGGAACGTTTTCCCAAAATTGTGGTTATCGTTCACCTTGACTTCAATGCTAGAACACATTTTTTTTCGGTGTTGGAACCGTACATACAGTGCTTCTCAAAAGTCCCCTCCCCCCTCTTATTTTTGGAACGATTATACAAGTGAAATTTGGAAACTGAATATTAAAGGTTGTAAACTTCCCTACTAGGGATAATAGATGACGAAATTGTCAAAGATGACGTCACAAGGCCATTGTGACCAATAATTTTAAATGGAACCATACGGCAAGCGACACCTCTTTCAAAAGGTATCGAAAAAACCTATTCAATGATACTAATTTTGTTCTTGTTTATGGCAGTTTCAATGGCTCATTAGTGAACATTGAAATTTAAATTCCGTTCAGTATGATAATAATTACAGATTTAAGAATCAGTATCTACTTAAAGAAATTGCTCGAAGTGACCTCCATTTACTTCCTGACAGTGAAATATCCTATTTTTAAACTCTTCTCGTACTTTTGCAAATGTGTCTGCGGAAACAGCCTCACATTCTGCAACAATGCGTTGTTTTGAAACGTCAATATTGTCAGGTTCAGTGGCGTAAGCCTTCGATTTAAGGTACTCCCACAGAAAAAAATCCAAAGGTGTGAGGTCCGGTGATCGAGCTGGCCATTCCGTTGAACCTCGTCGTCCAATCCATCTACCACGATACTCCTCATCCAAATACCGTCTTACTGCACTGTAATAGTGTGGAGGAGCACCATCCTGTTGGAATGTTATTTCCAAATTGCTGAATTCATCTGGATTATCTTTCAAAATTTCAAGGATTAACGGTTCTATTGCGTTTTGCAACAGCTCCAGATAAATCTCACCAGTTAAATTAGTATTTAAAAAAAGAGGCCAAACGATGTGGTTTTCCAGGATACCTGCCCAAACAATCACCTTCCGGGGAAATTGGGTATGTGTTTCACGAAACAGGTGAGGATTTACGTCACTCCAATACCTCACATTCTGTGTATTTACATTTCCATTCAGATAGAAAGTACTTTCGTCAATGAAACAAATTGTTTTGACATAGTCTGGCTGTTGGTTAATTTTAGTTTCCTATTTTCACAAAATTCTAGTCTTCGGTCTGGGTCGTCGTCTGAGAGTTGATGAACTATTTTTAATTTGTATGGATGAAATTTGTTTTTTTTTTCAACACCCTGTGTACTGTACTTCGACTGACTTCACAGGTAGATGCAACGTGAGTTGTTGAAGAAGTAGGATTAACTATTACTTCTGCCAGTATATAAATTTTTTTCTCATCAGAAATTTGTGGTCTGCCAGATCGTTTCGCATCATTAATACTACCCGTTGATTCAAACTTACGAAGAAGCTCCTTCAAATAAGTCCTCGAAACGGGGCGATCGGAAAACTTCTCATTAAAAATGCGTTCTGCTGCATGAATATTTTGTCCAGTTTCACCAAGAATTAGGATCGCTGCTACTTTAGCACCTAAAGCACGTACCATTTTGCTTCTTGAAGCACTTAAACGTTCGGCTCACAACAGTTTAACAAATTATTAAAATGTACAAAAATATTAAAAGTACCAAAAGCTGCTAAAACACAATTAAACGTTCGATCAACAATACACAAATTATTAAATGTACAAAAACTTGGACAATTACAAAAACGTCGAATAAGGGAGACTAACAAAAAAAGCTTATTTGACAACTATCCAGAGGCGGAGCTTAAATTTTGAATTTTAGTATTAACTGATTTAATTCATCACAGCTTTGCGTTTTTCAAAAGCAAGTTGCCAAAACTGCCATAAACACAAACAAAATTAGTATCATTGAATAGGTTTTTTCGATACCTTTCGAAAGAGGTGTCGCTTGCCACTGACCCTGACAATATTGACGTTTTAAAACAACGTATTGTTGCAGAATGTGAGGCTGTTTCCGCAGACACATTTGCAAAAGTACGAGAAGAGTTTAAAAATAGGATATTTCACTGTCAGGAAGTAAATGGAGGTCACTTCGAGCAATTTCTTTAAGTAGATACTGATTCTTAGATCTGTAATTATTATCATACTGAACGGAATTTAAATTTTAATGTTCACTAATGAGCCATTGAAACTGCCATAAACACGAACAAAATTAGTATCATTGAATAGGTTTTTTCGATACCTTTTGAAAGAGGTGTCGCTTGCCGTATGGTTCCATTTAAAATTATTGGTCACAATGGCCTTGTGACGTCATCTTTGACAATTTCGTCATCTATTATCCCTAGTAGGGAAGTTCACAACCTTTAATATTCAGTTTCCAAATTTCACTTGTTTATGTATAATCGTTCCAAAAATAAGAGGGGTGGGGAGAGGGGACTTTTGAGAAGCACTGTATAGAGTTTAATAAGAATTGAAGTTAAGTGAGTTTGCACTGCACCAAGGAGCCAAATTTTTCGAACTTTGTTGTTCTTCTGGATCGAAAGAGAAAGTGAGTCGAAGTGGATTTTCTTAACGAGAAATAACGGGCTTCTTTCAACACTACGTTAAGCTGCTCGTAGTTCTACACTGATAGAGACAGTTTTCGAATATTCGAAGAAACTGCTGCAATCTTAATAACAGAGCATGCTAATTGGCTTTCCGAGAATAATCACCTTGACAACATATCATCCTTGCGTTGATCGCTTGAAAGCTTCATTCATTAATTTGGATATTTTCGAAAATTGATGGACCATAAAATATGTCTTTCAGCTCAGGCATATAAACACCTTTCAACTAAATCCAATAACGACAAATTTCGGGGATTCGGTTGTCATACTGGATCTATTTATTGACTGATATATTACCTTGTGTAAACTTTTAATCACTAATGGAAATGAATCGAATTGAGCCACGAGAGATTAAGACAAGAAGTATGTTGGACAAACTTAATGGGTTTTATGGACCTACTGTAAAGAACATTACATAATTGGTAAACTGATAACATCACAAAATGATACGTGGGAAATATTTTTTTCACGAGTTCTTGACGTTCGTGATAATAATAATGTTTATTGATTGATTTGTTGAAAATATGAACAGGATGTTCATAAAATCAGATGTGGAATCATCTGCGACTGAAAGATAAACTTTAGTCACTATCTTTCATCGTCAAGATAACCTCTTGTGGGGTACTCATATTGAAAAGGGAAACATTCTCAATTGAATATTAAATAGAAAGATTTTTCTGTGAATTGAAAAATCCACGATAAAAATGAAGTTATTTTTTGTAAATGTCCAACAGAAAACAACTACTTCCACGGCTAAAGCCACGCTGGACATTGAACTACATTTGATAGATATTCTGAAAAGACCCTAACTCGAAAGAAAAAAAATACTAATTTCGAAGTGTCCCTCCAAAAGAAATGATTCTAACTTTTTCCATTTTTGCAAAGTGAGATTGCTTCTTGAAAATGTGTTTCCCATTTCTTCCGGTCTTCCTGATGATCGTGGAAGCGTGAAATAGATTTTATTCGACAAAAATTTATTGAAGACCTAGTGAATGCGATGCCTCTCTTGCGTCAATGTTACGAATTATTTCTGGTGAGTATTTCTTTTGGAAAACATTCTTCTTTGTCTCATTCATCTTAATTGAGAATGAAATACAAAATTAAATAACTATCTGAATAAAAATGCAAATATTCAATTTTAGATTTTTCCTTTTGAGTTAGGATCTTTTCAGAATATCTATCAGATGTAGTTCAATGTCCAGCATGGCTTTAGCAGGGGAAGTAGTTTTTTTCTGTTAGACATTCACAAAAAATAACTTCATTTTTATCGAGGAATTTTCAATTCACAGAAAAATCTTTCTATTCAATATTCAATTGAGAATGTTTCCCTTTTCAAAATGTTTATTGACTTAAATAAAAAAATGCTCACAATCAATAAGATTAAAATGCAATGAACATAGGTGAGTCACAGAAGTGTATAACAACTATGAGTTGTTATAGTACTTGTGTGTGACTGCATATGCTACTACATATTAAAATATTTTCACAAAACAATTTATGAATGTTATTGTTACTTCAGGGATAAGATAATATATAAATGAACATAATAAATATATTAAATGAACGAACAATACAGATCACATTTAAAATGGAATATTGAAATAAAAAAATCTAAATATATATAATAAATGCAATAAAACCTTCAATTTAGTATAAAATTGAGGTAGCTATTTAAAATAATGTAACAATAAACGTACAATTTAAATAACAAACTAATAAATATAATAATAATGATAAAATTTGTTTGCATGAAGAATAGAGTTGTTGCAATAATCAGTTACGCAATTCTTATTTATTTTGATTCACAATATCATGAAAAAAAGATCTTTCAGTTTTCGCAATCCACCTTTTAGCTTTTTTGCTGAAACTGTGCCTGATATTAATGTATCTCATTGTACAATCTAGGTCCCAGGAACTAATAATTCAGCATTACTGTGAAGAATGGCACTTATTGGAATTTTTCCAGCAATGTGGGGATATTATGAATGTATATTTTTTATGAATGACAAAAAGTTTGGATACTGAGAGATGTCTAATTCCAATGTAAAAACTCTCGAGTTTTAATCGAGTGGAAGAGATTTACAGCAGCTCCCGATTGTATTCAAGGGATTATCCAATTTCGAGCACTATCATAAAATACACAGTTGTGAAGTGGCTGATTTGTTGGGTAGATATGATATTTCTATTTATTCGAACCCAGTGAATTTTGAATGAGAATGCTTTTACTTTATTGAATCGTAAATATTTTGACATCCATTGTAGTTATTCTCAATTCAATATTCACAACCAGTTATGGGTACCCTCGTTTTCTGTTGTGTTAGAAATAGTTAACATTCGGTATTTTTTTGTTTGAACTTTATTGAAAAATGGTATTTTGATAAAATTTCTACCTCCCATTTCATAACTCCTTATAGATTGGATCGATTGGAAAGACCATTATTATGGCTTTTTTCCATTTATATATGTCTAAATCTGACTAAAATATAACATAAAATTTATCTTCCCTAAATTCAGCGCTGACGTAATAATTTATATTTTATTATTTGACAGACACGAACTAATTCACGATTTCAAAGATAAAAATCTCAAAGGGTAGTTTTAACTCATTGAGATTAAAACTATAGAAAAAATCCTTGGGTAGATTTCATAGAAATACTATCTATTGAGGACGTCACGACATTCAAAAAGTGTTGGTATATCTTCGTCGATCGTGTTCCCCAGAACTCAAAAATACCATCAGTTCGAAAGGTCCGATTTCACGACGTTTCGACAAAATCGTACTTGTCACCTTCAGGCGATGTCTCGTTGATGACTCGAGAAAAGCAGTTCCAACGCATTACAACCGCGAAAATCTACGCGGAGAATAATAGTAAGGCAATATTCAACGATATTACCATTTTTGACGAAAAGCAGTCAAATATTTTATATTTCAAAGCAACAGGTACGCACTTGGACTTTGAATTTACATGTTACTATGAAGTATCTCTGTACGCGCACTTCATACATTATGTTATCTATGTGTTTCCGAATGCCTATGAGGGTATTGAATCAACAAGTCATTTACATTAACATGAAGTGGGTAATTTTTTATCGCTTTTTCACGCTCTCCTACGTATGCTCGATATTTATATCATACAATCAAACAACACGTGTTGATTCCGTAAGTTGAAAGCTATGAGGGATTCTAGATATTTCAAGAAATAAAAACATTCCACCAAAAACAGAATATTTTAAAATAAGAAGGATTTTAACCACCACATATTTTTTTCCATAGAATAATTGTATAATGTTTTCTCTTCCACAAAGCAAGTTAGCCTACGAGCGTCCCAAACATTATGTTATTTAGTCGTACTTTGATTTCCCAAATGATCTGTTCACTGGTTAACGAAGTTTTTCGAAAAACAAATCCCAGGGAAGTAGAATATTTTCATTGTATAATTGAAAAAAAATAATTTCCTAATTTTTTTTAGCCCAGGAGGCCTCGACCAGGTTAAAATCTATACTAATTTACATCAGTAACTCATAGTAATAATCATTTCATCGATAAGATCAATAACAAATCCTACAGCAGGAATTAAAATTTTCTGAACCCCTTTTTTACGAAAACATCTTTTTTTTTCAAATGGTACCTACCGGGGGCCATCTTGCCATTCGATAGAGTATTTGATTACCAATTCAACGATATATATTATGTACCACTTTCTTTTTGTTCAAAACTAAAAACGATCAATTATTGAATTTGTAAAATATTTTATACGATGCCTACAAATTCCAATACAGCAGGTTTGATGAAATGAAAGGTAGCCATGGAATCATGGAAAACAGTAGGTGATTAATGTAATGTCGAAAGTAAAATACCAATTTTACTTGTCCTCTTGTTTCGTTTGTAAAACGTTTTTTTGAAATAGAAAATAATAATCGTTATTCTCGAAATGAACAAATATATTGATATTGATATACGGAGAATGTCAGAAGAACGCTGTCAATGTTAGTATGCTATACGTTGTTCGTTATTCGTCAAGACGGCACTCATCGAGGACCTAGTTCAGGAAATTGCAAATGATGCTGAGGAAAGAACCAGCTTATCAAAACCACATCCACTTCATCGTCAGTGAAGAAACGGAAACTAATGTTTTAGCATATGTTAATTTTTTTCCATCTGCCTCAGTGCGAGAATTGGAAATTGAAGGTGGGATAAGCAGGGAAAGTGCCAGAAAATTATTGAAAAAACATAAATATCGCTCCTATAAATACAGTTTGCATCAGCATGTAAATGAAAATGACCCAGAACGGAGACTAACCTATTGTAATTGGCTTTTGCGTCATCATGATTTGAATAATGGTTTTGTCTTGAAGATACTGTTTACAGCTGAGTCTAGGTTTACGAATAATGGTATGTTCAATAGGAATAATACAAGGTATTGGGCTCAAGAAAATCCTAGGTTGCTGAGAGAAGCTAATTTTCAAGAAAGATTTGGATTCAACGTCTGGGTAGGATTCATAGGGACGAGAATCATTAGACCAATTCTTTTCGACGGGCCTTTGACGTGCCAAAGATATCTACAATTCTTAGAGAACGATAATCAGAATAATATCAACGATTTACCTGAGAACATCAGGGAATATATGTTTTTCAGCAGGATTGTGCAGGACCAGGTAATGCTAATATTGTTCGGCAATATCTTAGTGATACCTATGGGCAGAGATGGATTGGAACAAATGGTACAATCAGATGGACAGCCAGATCGCCCAATTTAACCCCTATTGATTTTTATTTATTGGGTCACATAAAAACCAAAGTATACTCGAGGAGACCAACTTCTTTGGAGGACTTGAGAGATAGAGTTGAGCGCGCATTCCAGGAAATTCCTGCTCACCAACTGATAATTGTCATGAGCTGTACAATAAATAGAACTAGTCTATGTGTTAGGGTAACCGGGCAACACTTCAAACATATCAGTGGTCATTAATAAATAAAATGAGTTTTCGATGGTTGTGAAACTCTTCTATTGAAAACAGGATAATGGTATTGTGAGTAATAATTTGTACGTTGAATGTTTCACTGTTTCAGTCGTTAGATTTATTCAAGCAGTTTGATTATATTTAAGTTATCTTTTCTGTAATGGGTTTATGCTCATTACATATTGTCAAGTCGATTATTTTTGGTAATTCATTGTTACCATTCTGAAGTAGTTTGAAAGAATGAATAGATGTCATGTTATCTACCAATTTTTGGCTCTCTACGTTTTGAACAAAAAGAAAGTGGTACATAATGTACAGTGCATCTCAAAAGTCCTCTCCCCCCCTCTTATTTTTGGAACGATTATACATAAACAAGTGAAATTTGGAAACTGAATATTAAAGGTTGTAAACTTCCCTACTAGTGATGATAGATGACGAAATCGTCAAAGATGACGTCACAAGGCCATTGGGACCAATAATTTTAAATGGAACCCTACGGCAAGCGACACCTCTTTTAAAAGGTATCGAAAAAACCTATTCAATGATACTAACATTGTTTGTGTTTATGGCAGTTTAGGCAACTCGCTTTTAAAAAACGCAAAGCTGTGATGAATTAAATCAGTTAATACTAAAATTCCAAATTCAAGCTCCGCCTCTGGATAGTTGTCAAATAAGCTGACGTTTGTGTTAGTCTCTCTAATTCGACGTTTTTGTAATTGTCCAAGTTTTTGTACATTTAATAATTTGTGTATTGTTGATCGAACGTTCAACTGTTTTAGCAGCTTTTGGTATTTTAATATTTTTTTTTGTCCAAGTTTTTGTACTTTAATAATTTGTATTGTTGATCGAACGTTTAATGCTTCAAGAAGCGAAATGGTACGTGCTTTGGTGATAAAGTAGCAGCGATCCTAATTCTTGTGAAACTGACAAAATATTCATGCAGCAGAACGCATTTTTAATGAGAGGTTTCCCGATCGCCCCGTTTCGAGGACTTATTTAAGGGAGCTTCTTCGTAAGTTTGAAACAACGGGTAGTATTAATGATGCGAAACGATCTGGCAGACCACAAAATTTTGATGAGAAAAAAATTTATATACTGGCAGAAGTAATAGTTAATCCTACTTCTTCAACAACTCACGTTGCATCTACCTGTGAACTCAGTCGAAGTACAGTACACAGGGTGTTGAAAAAAAAACAAATTTCATCCATACAAATTAAAAATGGTTCATCAACTCTTCCACGACGACCCAGACCGAAGACTAGAATTTTGTGAAAATATGGAAACTAAAATTAACCAACAGCCAGACTATGTCAAAACAATTTGTTTTAGTGGCGAAAGTACTTTCTATCTAAATGGAAATGTAAATACACATAATGTGAGGTATTGGAGTGACGCAAATCCTCACCTGTTTCGTGAAACACATACCCAATTTCCCCAGAAGGTGAATGTTTGGGCAGGTATCCTGGGAAACCACATCGTCGGGCCTCTTTTTTTAAATACCAATTCAACTGGTGAGGTTCATCTGGAGCTGTTGCAAAACGCAATAGAACCGTTAATCCTTGAAATTTTGGAAGATAATCCAGATGAATTCGGCAATTTGGAAATAACATTTTAACAGGATGGTGCTCCTCCACACTATTACGGTGCAGTAAGACGGTATTTGAATGAGGAGTATCGTGGTAGATGGATTGGACGACGAGGTTCAACGGAATGGCCAGCTCGATCACCGGACCTCACACCTTTGGATTTTTTTCTGTGGGGTTACCTTGAATTGAAGGTTTACGCCACTGAACCTGATAATATTGACGTTTTAAAACAACGTATTGTTGCAGAATGTGAGGCTGTTTCCGCAGACGAATTTGCAAAAGTACGAGAAGAGTTTAAACGTGGGATATTTCACTGTCAGGAATTTCTTCAAGTAGATACTGATTCTTAAATCTGTAATTAATATCATACTGAATGCAATTTAAATTTTAATGTTTACTAATGAGCCATTAAAACTGCCATAAACACAAACAAAATTAGTGTCATTGAATAGGTTTTTTCGATACCTTTTTAAAGAGGTGTCGCTTGCCGTAGGGTTCCATTTGAAATTATTGGTCACAATGGCCTTGTGACGTCATCTTTGACGATTTCGTCATCTATCATCACTAGTAGGGAAGTTTACAACCTTTAATATTCAGTTTCCAAATTTCACTTGTTTATGTATAATCGTTCCAAAAATAAGAGAGGGGGAGAGGACTTTTGAGAAGCACTGTATATCGTTGAATTGGTAATTGAATTCTCTATCGAATGGCAAGATGGCCCTCGGTAGGTACCATTTGAAAAAAAAACGATTTTTTCGTTAAAAATGCGTTCAGAAAATTTCAATTCCAGCTGTAGGATTTGTAATTGATCTTATCGATTAAATGACTATCACTATGAGTTACTGATGTAAATTAGTATATAGATTACAACCTGATCAAGGACACCTGGGCTAAAAAAAATAATTGAAAAATTATTATTTTTTGATTGTAAAATAAAAATTTGTCAACACTGTCGTATGTGATTTGAGCCGTAGAAACCGAAAAACAGCAAACATACAGGGTGTTCCCATTGAAAAATCGAAGTTGGTGGCCATTCTGGCAAATCCGGAAGTCGGCCATTTTGTTTTCATATGTCTGTCTATCCGAAATTGTGTCTCATATCTATATTCAAAATTTCATTCAAATCGGTTGATAAGTGAAGGAGGGCCGTAGTCCCATTGTCACCCGGTATACCTACTACTACCTGTCTTGACTATTTAACATGATGCATCGTGATCAACGAGTTAGTATTATCTCCACTTGAAAACGCTATTGTAAACCCAGTTTAGTGAAAATCATTTAGAGAAGTGAGTGTCTTTTGTTCACTTTATTATGGATTTTTCATCAAATATCGACCGCATTCAATATACAAAATTAAAACGAAATTTCAACCTATCCACAACTACGATAGAAGACGTTCATGGAAATAAGTTAATGTATAGAAATCTCTTCAAATTATGGTAAGGTATCGGCACTTAAGTTTTTCGTGATGTTAAATAAATGCCCTGTATATGAATGAGCAGCTACTGCTTTTTTTTTCGACAAAAAAAAAATAACTGAAGCTAAAAATTTAATTGACATTATATCAGAGGTAACCCAACAAACATTTTCAGGTACCTAGAATGTGAATAGACAACGATGAAAAAACTTAAAATGCCTTATTTAAGATAATAATAATAATAATAATAATTTATTTGCCGTAAGAACAGTACATTCATTATAGATACTACATATATTACATTTTATGCATACTGCAAATAAAAAACGTGATACACTAAAGGCTTAGCCTTGAAAGTGGTTTCATATGGTTACCGCATTGTATAAAGTAAAAAAATAAAAATAAACTTATAATATACCTCATTGAGTGAATGCCAACGTAGCAGTAGAGTGACTAATTAATGAACTAACAAAATTGTAGAATAACTAACTAACAAAGTACAAGTAACAGTAACAAATTAGTAACAAAATAGAGATAAAATAGAAAAAAAAAACATCGTAGAACAATCGGTTTTATGTATTATAAAAATAAACATTAAAATTCAAAATTTAAAAGTTTGAAAGTGGATTGATTTTCGATTTCTTGATATTAAAATCCATGTGTACAAGGAGTGAGTGCGATCAGTTCAGAAATAATATGTATTATTAACATCCACAAATTGATGCACCTGCAGTCGTGGAAGACTTCTAATCCATTTCTAGTGCAGAACTTTCGTTGTGATCTGCCAAAATTGTTGGAGAAGCGTGTTGAAAAGTGTCCACCGAAGGTATACTTTTAATTGACAGATCAACATTCTATAAAAAATTATACGTATTTCTCGTAACCGGAAATACCTTGAAGGTACATACCACTACGGTTTAAAATACGACTCAGACGTCGCATCTGCCCATATTTCTGAATATTGGGACGGCAGGTGTACCAACCAATCGCGATTATATTATTAAACAAAAATAAATAACATCATTGCATAAGAAATTCGGTTTTTCTTTTTTGGGACATTTATGTCCAATTAATAGTAGTTACGAAATGGAACTAATAAACAGCTACGAAATATCAGTCGAGGTCTAATTAGTGACGGAAGAAAACATCTTCTGGTAAGAAGGATACTTTGTAAGAAATGCTCATTAAAAGAATCTCAACTTGTACGGCTTAAGTACGAGTATAATGACCGTCATTTGATTAGCCACTACTCTATTTCGAAACGATTGTTCAACATGGAAAAAAGTAACTGTCTACCTTTCAAAATATCATCCAAAGACCTATTGACTACAGGGGTGCAGTAGTTTGATTTCCGGATTCAAACTCCTTATCTGTAGTATCAAACTCTTTTTTTACACGCTTTATATTAGCTTCACTTGTATGTTTGTTTTGTTTGTTTGTAACCGACTCCTTTGGGCGCGATTTTGACCCACTTCCAGACGAATGATTTGAAATTTGGCAGGTGTACATAATTCCGGTGACAATGCATTGAGAAATTTGTGTGAAGAAAAAACAAAATGGTGGTTCCAATATGGCGTACGAGTTTTATGATTATGGTCTGATTCGCTTCAAAATTGGTATCGAGGGTTTTGTGGTCGGAGATTATGATTCTCCTGTCAAAATTGAAAAATTCAAAATGGCGGCTCCAAAATGGTGGACGAGTTTTGTGATTATGGTCTGATTTTATTCAAAATTGGTATGTGGGGGTTTTTGGGGTCAAATATCATGATTCTTTTGTAAAAATTGGAAAATTCGAGATGGCGGCTTCAAAATGGCGGCCGAGTTTTGTGATTATGGCCCGATTCGCTTCAAATTTGGTATCTGAGGGTTTTCGTGGTCGGAGATTATGATTCTTTTGTCAAAATTGGAAAATTCAAGATGGCGGCTCCAAAATAATAATAATAATAATAAGCTTTATTCACGTAAGTTAGATTAAATATACAAGAATATGTGCTCAAAAATATCGTGAGAAAAGGAAGAAGAGTGATAAGTGCTAAAGCACTTGTTTCACAATTATTCAAACAATAAAAAATGGTATAAAAATGATATCTAAGCAGAAGAATGAAATTTTTAAATAATGAATAACAGTAGTATGTAAAAGTAAATAAAACAAAACATACAAAACAATCAGTCACACGCATATACATATAATAAAGTTAAAATGTTCATTATGATTCAGAATAAAATTATAAAAAAGCAGCAAAAATGGTCGACGAGTTTTGTGATTACGGTCTGATTCTATTCAAAATTGGTATGTGGGGGTTTTTGGGGTCGAATATTATGATTCTTTCGTAAAAATTGGAGAATTCAAGATTGCGGCTTCAAAATGGCGGCCGTGTTTTGTGATTATGGTATGATTCTATTCAAAATTGGTATGTGGGAATTTTCGGGGTCGAATATTATGATTCTTTTGTGAAAATTGGAAAATTCGAAATGGCTACTTCAAAATGGCGGCCGAGTTTTGTGATTATGGTCTGATTCTATTCAAAATTGGTATATGTGGGTTTTTGGGGTCGAATATTAGGATTCTTAGGTGAAAATTAAAAAATTCAAGATGGCGGCCGAGTTATGTGATTATGGTCTGATTCTATTCAAGATTGGTATGTGGGGGTTTTTGGGGTCGAATATTATGATTCTTTTGTAAAAATTGAAAAATTCAAGATGGCGGCTTTAAAATGGCGGCCGATATTTGTGATTATGGTCTGATCCTATTCAAAATTGGTATGTGGGGGTTTTTGGGGTCGGAGATTTTGATTACCTAATTTGATAATATTATTCAATTTTTTTATTTGCAAAAAAATTATAAAAATAATAGTTTAAATTTAAAAAAAAAACACGCTTTCATGAATAAACCACACTAAAAAGTAGGAAATGAATAATAGTTTAAAAATACTAAAGAACACGCTTTTATAGAAAACCAGACTAAAAAAATAGAAAATAAAAAAAAATATATTTTATTTAAAAAAAAGCGTGGGGTGCATGGTATCAATAATTATATAGTACATTACACACCGAGGCGATACCATGCACCCCACGCTTTTTTAAAATAAAATACATTTTTTTTTTCTATTTTTTTAGTCTGGTTTTCTATAAAAGCGTGTTTTTTAGTTTTTTTTAAACTATTATTTATTAATAATAAACGATGTATGGGACACGACAGCAGAATTAGTTTGGATATACACGGTGATTCTCCAAGGTGACTCACCCCTACAACTTGTTTATAATTGAAGATAGAAAAACGAAATTTGGGGGTTGTGTATTGTAGTTCAATTTACATTTTTTGACATATTCACTTGCCTTGCCGTACTTCCGGTTTGACCGGAAATGACCCCAACTTTCGATTTTCAAATGGGACATCCTATATATTTTTAGTTATTTCGATCGAGAATGACATTCTAAATCCAACAACACCTCACTTGTCAATATTTGACAAATAAAGTAATTTTTATTGCAGTTTTTATTTTTCGCTCTAGAATGTCATGTGTAAATCGCTTCATTCTTGATCAAGTAACATGGCTTATGACTTCACAGTCGTTTTAAGAATTATTTAATGGTCGCAAATTAGTCCATTAAGGTTCTAAATTTTCAAAATGACTTCCTCCAACTTTTTCAACTGTTACGCGCACCACATTGATTTGCTGTTCCGCAGTGAAGTACTTTATACTCCAGTTCTTCACGACTGTGTTATACACCTGATTTTTAATTGTTGCCCAGAAAAAATCTAGCGGAGTAAGATCTGGTGATCTTGAATATGAAAAAGAAATAATACATTATGAAAAAATATGACAACTTAAGAATGAACCTCGCAGGCCACTGAATAAGTGCCAATCCACTTTTCGTGGAAGGTGTCATTCCGATGTTCTCTTACGACTTGAGAATTGTGAGGTGGCGCTCCATCTTGTTGAAAATAGATATCAACTTGGTTAGCCAGTGGCAAATCTTCAATGAAATCATTAATTTGATTTCTAAGGAACTGTAGATATCCTTCCGCAGTAAGTTGTCCGTCGAAAATTATTGGCCTCAATACTCCTGAGGTACTTTCAAATTATTCCACCTCCCTCGTATACGAATGAAGATAAATAAAATTTGGATGGTGCAATTTAAGTTTGAGGAGAAGTAAAAACTTTTATGAAGAATACAATTATCTGAGAAATTTAAAATAAACTTTTCTCCCATTTGTTGCCAAAAATCTGCCGGACACTGTATATTGTATGAGGAATTAATTTGATTATCCGTGCTTTGTTTCAATATTTGTGATTATAATTTTATTATGTTATTTTTTCTAATGACTTAAATAAAAATAAATTTACATCTGAAAATAATTTTTTGTGTGTGTATGTGTGTATGTTCGTCCAGGAATATTTCGTCTTGGTCGTCTTATGTCTGGGGATGTTTCGTCTTGGGGATATTTTGTTTTGGAAATATTTTGTCCGGGGATATTTTATTGGGAATATTTTGTCGGGTATATTTTGTCCTGGGACGAAAACGCGTGGAACCATAAAAACACATGTACCATTCGTGTGTACATGTATTACTTTGCAAATTCCAATTCCATTGTCTATGGCAATTCCATAACATATAAATGATAATTCATTGGTTGATTGAGTCAAGGGAAATCATGAAAGAACATTGGTGCTTGAGGAGTAAAATAACCAGAGACCATTATGATTGTTTTTTCTCATTATGTATATTGCTTTGTAACCAGAAGGTTATTCTACATATTTGGGTTGTTCTCTTACGCAAGTCCCTAATTACACCAGCTTCGTGGGGAATAAGCCGAACAATTGATCACTGCGAAATTTATCTTCATAAACGTTCCATAAATGAATGTTTCAGAAGATATCCGAAAAAGAGAACACTCATAAATTGTATTATAATATGCAGACTCTGTTGATTTTTTAATTGTAATGATGATGACCTAAAGAAGGTATGATTAAACTTCTGAAGTTCGTTAATGTAATACCGAGCTGTGTTTGTTCTCGCTTAAGTGCGATGGCGAAAAAATACCCCATTAGGTAACGGGAGCTATAGTTTGCATAAATCGCGAAAATTTTCGAAACTGCTCCGATTATGTTTAATGGTAATATAATTAAATTTGAGCGGCAAAAAAGTGCTCAAGGAAAGCATCGGAAATGTTAATTTCGTAGTGAGAAATCGGTCTTTATCACGAAAGTTTCAATAATGGGAATCCTTTATGAACTTTCGAGACACAAATCTTTGAATGTTAGAAAAAGAAAGAAAAATAAGAAAATGAGGAAAATCTTATATATATATATATTATTATGATGATTATTAATAATATTATTATTGTTATTGCCCGCGTTGGCAACAATTAATATGATGATTATTATTGCTAGTATTCTGATTTTTATAATTTTGTAATTCTTATTATTTTATTTTTTTAATAACTAGTGATCATAATAAAATATTCGCCATTTGTTATGATAAGTTTGATTAATTGATTTATTTTTATTTGAAAATTTTTGAAAGCCAACTACATATGTGTGCCAATGTTCACAAGTGAAAAATCAATTATCCCCTATTTTTCTACCCGTAAGGGTGAATAATTCCATTCGAAATCAAAATATGATCAACTATGAGGTATACCCTATCTAATAAAAAAATAATCATCCAAATCGAAGAACCCAGTACAATACCTGATAGAATCGGTAAACGGACCAGAATTCAGAGGGTGAGTGATCAATAGCCTTCATTTTGCCACCCTTTCATTTCATCTTTTTAATTCAAATGGGACCAACTTCGAAGTACACCCTATCCACTGAGAAAAGAATTATCGGAATCGGACGTCTCAGTAAAAAGTTATGCGTGATCATACATAAAAAAAAAGTATACGCGTCGACTAGAGAACTTCCTCCTTTTTGGTTTCGTCGGTTAAAAATTGATCTTACATGCTACCATAAAAATACAGTATGACTCATATACTATAACTAAATCTTCTAAAGAATTCAGCGTATTTATGAAGGAGAAAAAACATGGAAGATAAACCATTCCCGATAATAACTAAATCAGACAGCATTTGTACAATGAAAAAGCAAAAATATAAATAGAATGTTCTGTAAGTGACAACTCATACTCATACATATCATAGATATTTTAATGTTGTGTTAAGTAACGTGTAATGTCTCAAATGCCACGTTTTTAATTATTTCAGTGTTTTAAACCTGAAGATGACAAAAACTATGCCGAAACGATGTTAGAAGGAATTATACGAAATGAATGAATCAGACCTCTATTCCGAGAAAAAAATAATGAATTAATGATAAGAATAACAATGAATTTATTCAATATTAAGTATTGTATAAGTAGAAGTACAAGTATTGGTAATATTATCTATGTATTTATGATAATCTGAACAAAATGAACAAATTCAGTTAACCCACAAAGGTAACCCACAGATAGTGGGTATTTCTGATGTGTTCACCTTGATCCTGATGATCAGGGGTACTAAGTTATAAGTTTTTGCGCAAGGTATACGTGACACCTTTGCCCTATTGTCTTCGACATACATGGTACATTAGGCCTTTTCTTTAGCCAAATTTCTATTTTGTTGAGTCACTCGCGCCAAAACAAATATTTAATGTATATGTCCATTACTCCTGTCTCCCTCTATAATTCATCACTAGTATATCTGAAGTCCCTTGCCATCATTATCTTCAGAATTAACTTTTGGAATGCGATTAGGTGCCTCATTTAAAAGTTTGGTGCCTCACTCCATGTTATCCATAGTGGAGATGGGTTTGTATCAGAGCAAAAAACATTATTTTTAAGTGATTTATATCAAATAATTTTTTCAAATATCTAAGTTTTAATTATGTTATTTATGAGTATTCCATTTCAGGTTCTCCTAAAACTCCTAAAAATTGTATTGATGATGAAATTCTATTTTCTTATATGGAGGTAGATTCGATTCATAACTAGTGAAAGGTAAGTATATTGTCTTTTTCAGATTGATAGTGAGTAGTTTACTACTAAAGAACTCTAGCACCAGAGGAAATGACTCCATGATTTTTTGTTTCAGATCTAACCAGTTCTTGTTTCTGAAGATGTGTTACTTATTTCCCCAGCTGCAGGTACGTCGAATAATGCATTAATATAGATATTAAAAATAGGATAGGACCAAGGTTGGTCCTCTATGGAACTCCATAACGAACATTCTTCATATTACTCAGTACATTTTCGACTTTCACGCACTGTTCCCTTCCTTCTAGATAACTTTCCATGGGTCTGGGTGGCTGACGGTATCAGAAGCCTTAGCGAGATCGACGAAGATACATTTTGCAGGTTCTTTGGCATCTATAGCGGAATATATTTTTGAGGTCAAGTCTGCAATTGCATCTTGTGTCTCTTTCATAAACCTATATTGCTTTTCGGATATGATATTATATTTTTCTAGGAAATTCGACATTCTTGACTTGATTAGTTTTTCTAAAATTTTGTTGAGAGTCGAAAGTAAAGAAATTGGTCTGTAATTTGATATCTCCATTCTATTCCCAGACTTGAGAGGTTTGATGACGGCAACTTTGGTTAGCTTTGGAAAAGTCCCATTTTGAATGACCATGTTTGCAATATACGTTATGGGTTGCACAAGTTGGATAGCACATTTATTAAATAATGGCAACAAAAGCCACATATTCCCATAGGACATGCAGTAAATCTGAGGAATTGTAAGGATAATGCCAACTTTAATCCAGTTAATAAAATATGAAGAACACAAATTGAAGGTGTATGAGATCTGAAATTCCAGGATTTCTTCTTGTCTGCAAGTGGTTATACCAAATATTGCTGTTTCTTATGTTTATGGACAGTAGGGCTAGGAAAGCATGACATGTTAGGTCAATGTCCTGCGTAATGAATACACGCCAAACAAAACAGAATGTTAAATACAAGCCTTTGATTGTTCCGTTGGAAGAATGTGATACTCACACTAATTTCCATATCAAACTAGGATAAATGAAACATTTTGTTAAGGCACTTGACAAAAAAGGATCTGCTTTTTTGCCTATTTAGCACCCTTGATGATAAACTAAAGAAGGAATCTTTTTGTAGGTCCTCAGATAAGAAAGATATTGAACGATAAACGTTTTACCGTAACTTATTGAGTGTTGCAAAATGTGCTTTGTATTCTTTTTAAAGCCGTTGTTGAAAATTTCTTGAGCAAGAATAAAACAGGATTATGAAGAAATTGCAACCAATTCCCATCCACAATTCCGGATCGCTTCTGATAATCTGAGATGGTGAACGTTTTTATCAATACGAAGTCGTTTGAAGAGAGGTACTAAGGTTTTTGAGATAAAAAAATATCTTGAGGGGGCTAAGAAAGTGATTACAAAATCTAGTTTCCTGCAATTCCTCACCCTAAATTACATACAAAAGACACAGTAATTCAACTCATTTTGATTTTCTAAAAAAGTCTCTGTAAGTTTCGCCATTCAGTCGGAACGGAAGAAAGAAGGACCTATCAAGTAATTATCAATTATTAAAGCGCCCATACATTTACAGAAAAATTTATACTGATAATGTCTTTCACTAACCGTGGGGAAAGTCTCGTGGCAAAGAGCTTGTACCCTTTGAATATGTGGTATGGATAGAATTGTTGATCGTGGATAATTCTCCAAACCGTGGACTGAGTAGAATTGAGAGCTTCCAGCAATTATTCTGTACATTTTTCTGATTCTCCTCGAGAGCGTTCAAAACAGCTTCTTCCAATTCTGGTGTTCGACTGCTCGGCTATCTTCCATTAATATCAGGCTTGGCCTCTTGAAGCTACCTGTTGCGGCCAAACGACGGTGGAGACTGGTAAATTTTGAGCTTTGTACCGATTAGGAAATCGTCTTGTAAATACGTCTTGCTTCGCAGCGCATTGCCATCCGCAAGGCCATAAACGAAATGCATATTTGTATTAAATGATCATTATTTATTAAATAATCCATTTTTTCCAAAATTAGTGTTTCAAAAATTAACTGTCACATAATATGTAATACCTACTAAAACTACTTACTTAAATGTCGAATTTCTTTTCCCAAGCATTCTTTGAAAATGCAAAATAATGATAATAACTTCAACACGCATCGATTATCAAATAATCGACTTGAAATTTTCAAGTCCCACATTCAGGAAACGGTTGCTTATAGCGATTCGTAACAAGCGGTAGCTTTTACTTAGATATGGTAGAGGAACTGATTTTAATGAAAATAAAAGTAGAAGTACTTCAACAAAGTTATGAATCTTCAAAAAAGTAAAATACATGTAGGTGGCGCCTCTGCGAGTAAGAGCAATAATAACATCAGGTTCGAATACGACAGCTCAAAAAAACCTCTAGATACCAATTTCGCTTAATGAATACTGCATTTCGGTGCTATTTGAAAACGAAAATAAAATAAACTTCTCTATAACTCCTGTATCTTGAAACGAAGGTTTCCGGAATATAAGTTGTTATTTGGACAATTCATATTAGAATATTGTGAGGAATCACCTCCTGACTCCACCTCTGTAATGTAAATGATTTCCATTCTGTTTTATTTCAAAATGCACGATTCATCTTTTAGCAGATAACTCTGGACATAGTTCAGTAGTAGTGATTTCTGCTGATCCATGATCCCATTAAATAATGAAATTCAACAACTTTTGATAATTTATACCAATAAACTAGAAGTTTACTTAGTTAAATATATGTTTACTGCTTAACAATTCTTTTATCAAAAGTTCAGGAAATGAAATATTTCAGTCTGTAATTTGATACTCAACTGAAATTTGATATACATACAGACCATATTTAAGAAAAAAGCCAAAAATATGCCGAAAACACTGTATATTTTACAAAAATTGTTAATCTAATTGTATTGCTAATTATAAATATATATACATCCTGAATATAGCATACGGGTGATCATGATGGGTGATGAATGATCATTAGGTTCGGGGGTTGCCAGTTATCACTTTTTGATATGAATTTTGATGTTCATTGATTGAAACGGACGACTTCCTAGGAAACAAAACTATGGATCTCAATTTTTTTTGTTCTGATGGTGTCTTACAAGGAACGCATTATTACCGAGAGAGCCTCTATGTTGTTCGGCAAAAAAAATTCGAGAAATTTATGATAAGAAGTATTTTGACTACTTCACAAGGTTCAATGAATTTTTGTTGAATAATAAGTTAGAAAAATGCATTTTTATGAAAATTATCATGTATCCAGCTCCGAGAGCAGTTCTTGTGGTACCCCAAATCTACCTTTCCTACTGCCACCCTCTATTGATGTCAAGCGTCCAGATTCACTCACATTTTCATTCATTCGAAGCGTGATTGTTCTCTTCACATAAATCCACGCCATCATTATCAAAATACCGAATTACACCTATTCGCACTTCAGCACGGATTTTATAAGAGTATAATCATAGGACGTACCGTGAATCAAAAAATTTCCGGAAAGTACCCAAAATTATAAAGTTATCGGTAATCGCAGCCCTCCATCAAGATTAATAAATGCAATTTCTCACTTCTCAAAATAGTGTGAAACTTTTATGGTACCAGCGCCGGACGATAAGTATTGGTTCGAGTAGAAATTTTATACAATTACAGAAAAGCAATATAAAACTATATAGCTCCCAAATAAATGCCAATAATTGAGACGCAAACGGCAAGCACCCCGTTTCAATATTTGTGGTGTGAATTTTGATGTAATTATCGGATTGAAACACTCAATAGAGATGATTAATGATATGAATCGAATTTCGAATATTCTCGCACCTTAACTTCGACAATATCAAGTTTTTTTTTATTATTTTCTCTTTATCGCTCCCATAACTTAATCGCGCCATAATAATAAAATTACACAGAAACGGCTTCGAAGGAAGAATAAAACATACCTGCTCACTATTTCCAGGCAACATTTGATATTGAATAAAACTATGTGGTGCTTGTCAACCATTATTTCGAAAAGATTGGCAATATTGCTTGAGTATGGAGCAGGTGATATTGACGTCGCAAATCTAACATTGGCCGAAAATGATTTGAAAACTACAAATTAAGTATCCATTTTATGGATAAAAACGGAATATACAGGTGTCCCCGGACTTCCCTCTTTCCTCCTCGACATATAGATGGGTCAAAATATCACTCAGTACTTCAGTATAACTTTGTTCCTGAAAGTTCTTCGCTACCAAGTTACGGGCCCTCAAAGCAAAATGAAATGTTTTCTTTGATAACTTTCTAAAGTGAATATCATTCAAAACTATCAAAATTTTGAGATTTACTAAACAAATGAATTCCTTCGATGAGCTTTCATGCAGGAGTCAGTTGTTTTGCTACAAAGTCAGAAACGATTCACTGATGGTCCACACCCCAAAACTTTGAAATGACAGAAACTTTTTTTTCAATAGTTTTCATCAAATAAGGTTACGTGGACAATTTTCTGAATAAAAGTACTCGTGTGGAAAGACGATCGGAGCAACGATTCTTGATAAAAAATGCAGTTTTACTCGACGACATCAAACCCGATCGTCCACCATTATTTAAAATGAAAAATTTTCACAGTAGAAATACTAATGCTAACGTTAATTCGACAACATTTATAACAGGGAGAATACTGTACAGGCTAAAATAAAAGTCGTAAACAGTTCCTAGTTGAACGCTTCTTCACAATGCAGATATTTTTCAAATGAAACATCGCTATTCGTGGTGTTCTTGAACCACTAAGTTACTCCACCATGAAATATCGAATTCAGTCCATATTTTGTATGTATGTACACGTGAATAAGCACGGCTTGTGTTGTGTTATCTGAATCTCATGAAACTCAACATTTGATGTTGCAATTCGAGCACGTTGGTAATGTTGCAGAAGTCTGCCGTCTGTATGCCGAGCATTTTCCAATCTAACGTTACTGGCAAGAGAAACGTCTGAGCATGTCGATCGCAGCTTGAGGGAAAACAGGTATGTCTAATGGATAATTAATTGGAGCCTGTTGTTTCCTTCCGATATTACTGTAGGTTCAGTTTTGCCAAAACGATGTGGGTGAGGGGCGCTCCTCAGGGCTGTGCGTACCAAGTTGTATTGAGGAAAACATTTCGAAGCTGTCGCCAGATGATCCTTTCAATGAGCATCAGAAACCTATCGTGAACAGTTCCATACATCCAAGTCCACTATTCAGAATAACTAGGGAACAACTGCTCCATTCATATCACATCCAGAGTACATGCCATGACACCTGAAGATTCTTTCCTGTTAACGACTGAATATGCCAATTGGTTCCTGGTTACAAAAGAGAGGATATGACTTTATTACACGAGTTTTATTCACTGATTTAGCTATGGTTTCAGTAGAGATGGAGTAATCAACTCCTCATAACTTCCACATGGGCCGAAGAAAATCCCCATGGGATATTTCGGTAAACCAAACACCAACGGAAATGTTTGTGCTGGTATCATAGGAAAGTTCATCTTATAGGACTATCTGTTCTATTATGACCGATTGAATGTGGAGAACGTTATTTGAGTTCATTCCAGAACGATTTGAATGGACTTTGAAACATGTTTCATTGCAAACTCGAAGAGATATGGATTTATAATGATGGCGCCCTCCTCATTTTAGTTTGATTAGTAGAGGTGGGCCATATTCATGGCCACCGCGGTCACCGGATTTTAAATCCATTGATCCATTCCTTGGGGCATCTGGAAAGCTCCTGTTTACGCTACAACCATTCACACCAGAGATGCCTTGTTGAATAGAATTACATTACATTGTGAAGCCACACGAAACGACCCTGGCATGCCATTTTCCGCGCAGAGAGGGGTGTTTGCGCCGACTAAAAAATGTATTGAGAGACGAGGGTCATATCGAGTAGTTTTTGTAGCGGGATTTTGCATTTCGTTCGTTTGAGGCTTGCGATTTCCATTATTTACACCATGAGTTTTGTAAAGCAAATGTGTGCATGATAAAAAATCGTTATGAACATTGTACCTACTTCATTTCTATTTTCATTACAAATTAATCTTTTCGAATAATGGTGGACATTCCCAGGTTGGATGTCGTCGAACAAAATGCATTTTTTATCAAAAAATCGTTGCTCCGATCGATTTTCACACGAGCATTTTCATTCAGGAATTGTCCAGGTAACCTTGTTTTGTTAAAACATATTGACAAATCCCAGCCATTTCAAAGTTTGGGGTGTGACCATCGGGGATAGTCCGTTCCTGACTTTGTAGCAAAACAACTGACTCCTGCATGAAAGCTCATCGAAGGAATTCATTTGTTTAGTCAATCACCAAAATTCAGATAGCCAGATTTTGAATATTCACTTTGAAAGTTATCAAAGAAAAACGTTTTCATTTTGTAACCATGAGGCCCGTAACTTGGTAATCTAATATTTGAATGCGCAATATGAAGTACCGGTGATATTTTGACCACATCTACACATTCCTGATAGGAAAATAGAAGTATAGCTGAATAATAAACTCCTGTGACAACCTTTCCATTCAATGGAGAATAAATGTATATAAGGAGCTTATTTTGCCAAAAAAGCCAGTGGAAATCTGTAATGAAAAATTGTATACCTGTTGTTTTAAGCCAATCAGATGCCTGATTTTGACATAGTTATATCGACAACCTGAATTTTCTGAATTTTTTTTCGGTCACGTGACCTAGCAGCAAAATTAATATGATAATTTTCCCATTTGACAGCTGTCACGTGTAGAAGCATAGATTTTGACAAATATTTATTTTCAATTAAAATAAGTACATGTTATTTATAACTGGGACATCAATTATTAATTGGTGCGTTTTGAAATTCATTTTCCACTTCTTTTTTCTGTCAATGGCGAATAAAGTAAAGAGCTGTGGTTTTCTTTCACTTAAATGTCTAGTGTTTCATGGAATAGAAGCCACTTCGATATGATTTTGTTCTTTCTCAACAATTGGTTTTATGGGTGAAATATATTATAATTTCAATGAAGAATATTGCTGTACTTTTAAATAGGATCTTCTTGTACGGATTTAAGCATAGAATTGTTCACCAAATTAATGCTAAATATTTATATTGTTATGATAAATTTGAATATGCCTTAGATTCCGTAATACAAAGGAAGCATTGGTACCTAAAAGATTTCCATTCATTTCATTTTCTAGACTCTAACCTAATATGGCGAATAATGTGAAACGTCATTCCACCAGCATGCAATCACAGCCAACTTCACAGATTTTATGCTGTACCGCATGCACCAAGCATTGATTTTGCATGTAATAATATTAATTTTCCTTTCTCTAGTAGTATAACATTATTTATAATATGAAGAATGTGGCTGGCTGTTAAGACTCTGAGGTGATTTTATCATGTTTTGCCATGTGTTTCATCAATCTTGTATTTAGGATCACTAAAATTGTATTAGAGAAGGCAAGAATCAAAGTCTCTGTTCTACGTTTATATTTTCTTTGGGTTCTTCTATTCAAGATTTTTTTTTGGGGTATAGCTTGTAGAGGCCTACATTTTCTCTCAACACGGTTGGTTTGTAGCTCGATGATATCATTTTAAAATTATGTTCCATGTCCGAAAACTTATAATGAATGTTAATCATCTCAACTTAGTATGCATAAGAATATCTTTGAAGATCACTTAACTGAAATGAATGAAAAAAATGAAAGTCCTCCTGACAGTGCCCTTCTACTCCTAGCGAACTTCTCAAATTGATATCTACAGAAGGAAAATTTCTTTATGATTCTAAAGCCCCGATGAAGGTGTGGCAACAAAGAAGATCTAGCCAACTTTAGTACTATTATCCTGATATCACCAATGGAAGTAATTGAGGAACTGACAAAATGTTAATTATTATTAAATAATAAAATCAGTATGGATTTCAAATAATGAAACACCAAGAACGGCATCTCTATTACTTATTACAGCTGTTGTATAATCAGATCAACAATGGAGAAACCACTGCTGCCATCCAATAGGCCTTCGCTACAATTTGAATTTGTCAATCATAATATTCCTGCTTCGCAAACTTGAATTATATGGCTTTTAGAGTAACAGCTAACTTTGATCGAATCATATCTCCAAGGAATAACATTTCGAATGTAATCCGCCTGAATATAAAATGATGTAAAATGTGGTGTTCCGTTGCCCATGCTAAGTCCTGTCTTGTTTCCTAATATATGGCTTAACTGATCTACCAATCACAGGAAATTTTATTCTTTTGCAGACGGTACCATTACTTGGCACAATAAAGGCAACGATAGACTTCTATGCATAGTTTGAAGATAATGAATATATAAGTCCCTCGAATTCCAAATAAAAAAACAATAGAATACTTTGATATCTGTTCAGGAGAAATGGTAATATACAGTGCTTCTCAAAAGTCCCCCCCTCTTATTTTTTTGAACGATTATATATAAACAACAAGGAAATTTGGTGTTTATCGTGCTGGGCCGTAAACTTCCCTTTACTAGTGATGATAGATGACGAAATCGTCGAAGATGACGTCACAAGGCCATTGTGACCAATAATTTAAATGGAACCCTACGGCAAGCGGACACCTCTTTAAAAGGTATCGAAAACTCATTCACGATACTAATTTTGTTTGTGCTTATGGCAGCCTAATGGCCCATTAGCAAACATTAAAATTTAAATTCCATCCAGTATGACATTAATTACAGATTTAAGAATCAGTATCTACTTAAAGAAATTGCTCGAAGTGACCTCCTCCATTTTACTTCCTGACAGTGAATATCCCATTTTTAAACTCTTCTCGTACTTTGCAAATGTGTCTGCGGAAACAGCTCTACATTCTGCAACAATACGTTGTTTTAAACGCTTAATATATTGTCAGGTTCAGTGGCGTGAACTCTTCTGATTTAAGGTACAATCGCACAGAAAAAAAATCCAAAGGTGTGAGGTCCAGATCGAGCTGGCCATTCCGTTGAATCCCCGTCGTCCATCCATCTACCACGATACTTCGCATCCAAATACCGTCTTACCACAATGTTTTCACTGCACCGTAATAGTGTGGAGGAGCACCCATCCTGTTGGAATGTTATCTAAATTGCCGAATTCATCTGGATTATCTTCCGTAATTTGTTGATTAATGGTTCTATTGGTGTTTTGGCAACAGCCCAGATAAACGTCACCAAGTTAAATAAGCATTTAAAAAAAGAGGCCCAACGATGGTTTCAGGATACCCGCCCAACATTCACCTTCTGGGATATTGGGTATGTGTTTACTGAAACAGGTGAGGATTTGCGGCCACTCCAATACTCCTTACACATTCTGTGTATTTACATTTACTTAGATAGAAAGTACTTTCGTCACTAAAACAAATTGTTTTGGCATAGCCTGGCTGTTGGTTAATTTTTTGTTTATTTTCATTGTGTAAAATTCTAGTCTTCGGTCTGGGTCAGTCCCTTCCTGAGAGTTGATGGAACCATTTTTAATTTGTATGGATGAAATTTGTTTTTTTTTTAACACCTCTGTACTGTACTGACTGACTTCACAGGTAGATGCAACGAGAGTTGGTTGAAGAAGCAGGACAACTATTACTCTGCCAGTATATCAATTTTTTTTCTAACAGAAATTGTGGTCTGCCAGATCGTTTCGTGCATCATTATCATTTCAAATTCGCTGTTTTCAAACTTGATGAAGCTAGCTCCTCTAAATAAGTCCGAAATTAAGTATCGGGGAAACCACCATTAAAAAAATGCGTCTAGCTGCATGAATATTTTGTCCAGTTTCACCAAGAATAGGATCGCTGCTACTTCTATCTCTTAAAGCACGTACCATTTCGCTTCTTGAAGTACTTAAACGTTCGGCTCATAACAGTTTAACAAATTATTGAAATGTACAAAAATATTAAAAGTTCCAAAGCTGCTAAAATAGTTTAAACGTCTGATCAACAATACACAAATTATTAAATGTACAAAACTTGACACCATAAAAACGTAGAATTAGGAAGACAACGTCAGCTTATTTGACAACTATCCAGAGGCAAGGCGGAGCTTGAATTTGGAATTTTAGTATTAACTGATTTCTTACATATTTATGTTTTTTAAAAGTTGAGCACAAAACTGCAATAAACTCAAAACAAAATTAGTATCATGAATAGGTTTTTTTCGACACCTTTAAAAAAAGAGGTGTCGCTTGCCGTAGGTGGTTCCATTTAAAATTATTGGTCACTAATGGCCTTTAAAGCTGTCATCTTGACGATTTCTTGTCATCTATCATCACTAGTAGAAGTTTACAACCTTTAATATTTTCCAAATTTCACTCTGTTTATGTATAATCGTTCCAAAAAATAAGAGGGGAGAGGACTTTGAGTAGCTAATTGCATGAAACATGGTAACAGAAGATGAACTGATTCTGAATGAAACAATTTCATTAAATAATTTCTGATACAACAAAACAATTTGGATGATACGACTGTATTGATAATTTCACAGGTAATAATGCAAGCAATTATACTTTTAACATCAGTTTAACAAAATGCGACTGTAAAATTATCCATATATTATAATTTTCATTCACCAATTATATGGTTGTTTCTATGTTATACAGAAAAGTTTTAGAAAAAAAAAAAACATTGTATGCAAAATGCGAGTAAAGTAACAATTCACTCACTAGTTACATAATTGTTAAGAGAGTGAGTTGAGAAATGTTATAAGGCCATATAATGGGTGCTAAAATCTATTGTTAGATTTTGCCTCGCTATTTGCTAGTAATTCTCGCTGAGATTTTTCGTGATTCATAGAAGATAATGTTAGAAAGCAGTTCATATAAGTTCTAGATGTGGAATGTTATGAATTCAAAAAAGTTGAATTTTTTTTAATTCACAAACAAGATCATGAAAACACTTCGAGAAATAATACATGCTATGATAGGAGATAAGCAGGGAGGAACTATGGATTTTATAAAAAAAACTTTTCCTCCTGCAAAAAAAAATGGGAATGCATTTAAATGTATTCAGAATACTGATGGTTACGGGAATTGAGCACTTGAGCCCATAAGCATATTGAATATTATAAGAAAATGAAGAATTGTGATAACTGTAATGACGTTTTAGGTTACTTTAAACGTTCATCTTTGAAACTGAGGAGACCTCCCAGGCCGGACACACCAAAGACATTATATTACACCATGTCAGTTTCCTCTCCATATTCAGGTATCGTAACTAGATTACACTTCCACAGGAAGAATTTATCAATTTATTCACCCATGTCCAACTCCAGTGGAATGAAATGTAAAGAAGCTATAATAATATACATAAAAAATAATAGAAAATAACTTGGGGCAAGTTCAATACTTGAAAAATATTTACATATTTTTTTTAATATACCACGTTTAAACCGAACTAAAAGCATAAAATAATTCTTTACCTCATATTTATAATTTCATACAGATTATTCTGAGAATTTTCTGATTGTGAATTTTAATAGCTATGAAAATATATACTTGTAAGATTTGAAATGAAAAAAAAAACGGGTTAGAATATCATTGCCCTACAAATTATTTTATATAGGTATTAAAATACACAACTCCAAAATCTCCAGACAATCTGCATGGGTTTAGGAATTATTTTATACTTTTAGCTTGTTCTTGTCTTTTAAAACCATATGGAAATCCGTATATTATTATTCTCATTTATTTAAATAATTATTTTCGCTTCTAGTATTGTCTGTGTGGAAATTTGATTTTTAATTTTTCTTTTCTCATAAGTTTGTTCCCTCTTTTTTTTTCTCTCTCCACCCCTCTCTTTACTCCTCACACACACTTAATTCTTCAATCTGGAAGCCTGTTTGTAAAACTCTTGCACCGGAACAGAGATAGACAAGAAAGCGAGTTACTATTGTCATCCAGTTCTGAGTAATGTCTATAGCCCATCGGGAGTTAATTGAAAATTGACTGCCCTTACTATTATTATCATTATTGGCTATATATGTTGAACCATCCCAGTCAGGGCCCTTACTCTAAAGCTACGACCAATCGGAAGGGCGCGTGTTGAGTTACATAAACCACGACTACTCCCCACATCCGTGAGGTGAGATCATTGGGTCCGAGAATCATTTTAGCAAACGTAACGATCCGAGGATGACATGCCTAAGTAATCTTCAGATTTGAGAAGTGTTGCATCATTCCACCAAGGCTCCCTATAACCAGAAACCACTATCTTTGGCAGAATGAATTTGATAGCCCAGAGATCAAAGAGTAAATCGCGATATTTCGTTCGCTCTCCTCCTCTTTCCCGGTATGTACTTATTATCTGTCTCGGCCGGTTTCTCAAAACTCACAACGTATAATACATCCTGGCGGTCGTAGAGAACTACATCAGGCTTGTATTTGTTTTGATAGTGGGGAATGAGTAGTTCTAAATGAATTCGCACTTCATTCACCACAACGGACTCTAATATCCCTGAGGCATATGATTTAATTGGTGTCTCATCAATACCGTACGAGGTTAAATGGTAATGCCGGGTTATGACGATGGATATAGGGCCGAGACCGCATAGCAATATGCTGGAAAGAGCAAGTGCATAATGCTGGAAACCATTATGCTTCCACGGCAGGCCCTGCATCACGTATCAGGACCCTATACCCATCACGCGGCTTTGGTAGATATGATGTTGAAAACACTGTCCTGGTAAGCTATGTCGAATCCCTCCTCAGTCTCCGATTCTGAGTCCACCTGACCTAAGGAAAGCAAAGGCCAGAGTCTTGACTTCAAGCCTGGTGTCGAATACAAGACTGAGCTCACCGGTTGCGCGGATTGCCGCCTGGAAAAGAAATGCCCTTTCCCCGTGATCTCAAGTCTTTGACCACATGCAGCCAAGTAGGATCCGAACTCCTGATGACTCAGGCTGTTGTGTGTAGACACTCCAAACTCGTAGTCCACGGCCTCCTGGTGGAACGGATGATTTCGGATGCAAACTACGATGTAGATGCACTACTCATGAGTCTTCACGTCAATTCCTCGCAGCTCTCCCAGTGTCCACTTTACAGGGCTGATTGTAAGGTGGAGGCCCTGGGGCAACAAAGGAGTGGGAGGCCCCAATTATTCTTTCTCAAACATTTTTTTTTTTTGGCCAGAACAAATCAAATTATTTCGACGCGAGGCATGTAGGCATAATGAAAAATACGAGAAATAAAATTAAATTACAGTGTAAACGAATGGATTCTTGCGAGCTTTTTTTTCGACGAAAACTGATGATTTCTGGTCAAATCCAGCATCCGAGAAAATCATTCTCAATGCTAAGAAGAAGCGATAACTTTGATAGGCGGCTTTGTCTCATCGTAATTCTCCTATTTTTTTACATTTTTTCATTTTGGAAAATGAGCGCTTTTCAGTGCAATTTGACATCATCATATCTCAGTTGTAATATCATTAAGAGAGGAAAATAATTCGACAGATTTTCGAAAACCTGCTGCCAGGCAATAGACAAGAGAGAATTAATCTTGGCTTGAGGCATATTGCCAAATGTTTGGAGAAAGAAATTCATAGATAATTATTTTCACTATATCGAACTCCTCGTGGTATCTTTTAGATCATTTTTGATGTTATGATCATAAAACACATTTCCTTGCAAAGTGTACCAGAGCAATGTACTAAACTGGTTTTGATTCATTTCCACACTTTTCATGCGAATTGATGACAGAGACGTCAAATTGAAAATATGGGGTTGTCAGACACTAAAACAAAAAAATTTAAATTATTCGCGAAAATTTTTCTAGGTAGAATATTCACTATTGATTGGCCAAAACGTATATAAATTATTTGAAATGAACGTTTCCTTTGGGTTTTTCAGCAATGTCAAAAATAATCACTGTAATTTCAATGTTTGAAAATGTAGCTCTGAAATTTTGGTTTAAAATTTGATAGATAGATGATGTTTTTAAAGGGATTTCATTTTTTTGGAATGTCATCCTTCTTTTTAGACTCTGTTAGAAGCGCGCCACCAGCGACACTTGTCAACGCCAATAAAGGAAGAACAGGTATAGACGGGCAAAGTGTTTGAGAATCGCAGAAAATACCGCCAAATTTTGGGAATTGTTCTATTATGGAATGCCCCGGGCTCTTATAAATAATTTGATGGAATCATATTCTAAATTGAAATATTATTTCTTTGCTTATGATTATTGAATTTCATTGTATCTAGATCGCTTGTGTCATTCGAAGAATACTGACAGAAAACCCTTTTCATTTAAAAAAAAATGTTTTTTTTTTTTTTAATTAAATTTTGTTCTGTTTTCACACCCAATTTCGAAAAGATATAATATTTGATAATAGATGATGTTTCCTTGGTGATTGTTTCTCTTTTAATAAGGATTCATCAGATCAAAATTAATATTAACCTGGTTTTGACAAGAATACGAAACATTTTTTGAATTGATTTGTGAAAATAAAAAACAGAGTTCATAAATCAGATGTGGAATCATCTAGAAGAAATTTGGGGGGTCACAGAAAATCTTCACCAATACCATTGAGAATGTTCCTTTTCAACATGTTTTTGAATGTTTAAAACGAAAAAATGAGAGGAAAAGTGGGAGAACTGCTTTTTCGTGTCAGATTTTCATATATAATTCTTGCATATCCTTCTTACCAAATTTATATTGTGGAGGCCCCTCTTTGGGAGGCCCTCTCTTGTGGAGGCCTTGGGGCGCAGCCCCGTTTCCCCCACTTCTTAATCCGGCTCTGCCACTTCACTACCCAAAGGAGTATCTATCGGAACGGCAAGCATTGGTGACAGAAACTTTTTCATGCCCTACAGTTCTGATGACCGACGGCCGGAGGTCTGGCTGGTACTTGCCTCGGAGAGCGTTTTACCGTCACTCCCTTTCTAGGTAGTGTAATCCTCGCATCGTCCTCTTCTGAGATGAATTCGCGCACATTTATCCATTGTTATATTTTAAACAGACAAAAAAAAACAGATATACAAAAAAGGAGCTAAATTGCAGTGTCATCCAGATCCGAGCTATGTCTCTTTTCCCACCCCCTCTAGCTGATCGGAAGTTAGTTAGTTGATTGAACTTTCTTTTCTGGTCCTAGGCATGTTAGTTACACGCTGCGACCCATGAAAGCCTACCTTTCGCCCTGACACATACAAGATTAAAATACTGTGCCCTGATGACCATATTCCCCCGAAACGTTGGCATTGAAATTGTAAGATACTATAATGCGTGCCCACTTGCTCGTGATCACAAGTAACAAGAAGAACCTATCCGGACGTGAAAACGAATGATATTTTTTATTAAAACCCCCGTTTTAAGCCTGGGTTTATTTTTGTCAAATTTTAACGAGGGTTTACAACGCATTGCAATACATTTATACCGAGAATGTACAGGGAAATTTTATGAATTAATGCATAAAATATCATAATAATAAAAAACGTAACGAGTCTGATCATTACCATGTGGTTCCGAAATTTGAATTTTTTTCTTGTATCCCCGTGAATTACTTTGTCAAAATAAAATTACGTCCGTATTAATATGGGCAAGAGGGTAATAAAGTTTCCCATCGGGCCTTGCAGCGACTCAAAAAAAAGCTATAACGCTACAAAATTTAAGTCGTTTTGGGCCGTGCCCCAGAGGCGGTACGAGAAGCTCGTTGGAATACTCTCATGAAACGTGTTTGGCGCCGTTTTACGAAAGAGAAGAATCCCAAGAAATGGATTATTTTCGGAAGTTTTGGGGGACCCGATGACAATTTAATTGTAAATAACTCAAAAACCCCTATTGATTATCTTTGCGACTTTCGACTCTTTTTCTTTCGGCACATCAATTTAAAATTGGAATTTAAAAAATTAAATTTTGAAAGATTAAAAAAGATTATAAAAAAAATGAGATACAAAATAGTAAAAAAAAAAAAACCAATTTATAAAAAACTTTAAAGCAAGCTTTTAATGCAAATGCCCCAAAAAAATATAAGGCTTGATGGTTTTGGGATATTTCGTAAATTATAGATTCAGGAGCTTGTCGCGCAAAGTTCAGAGTTTCGAAAACAAAGCGACAAGCTTTTAATCTGTAATCCACGAAAATTTCCACGCCCATATATCCGAAACCAATTATCTTTTGCTTTTAGGCATTTGAATAAAGGCTTGTCTTGTAACATTTTTTATTAATTATTTTATTAGTAAACGTCTAAACTATGCATTTTATTAAAAACACGTTATTCGAGTGCATTTCCCGTAAGTATTGAGCTATCTAGTTCTTCAAATGAGGAGACCATCTAAAGATTAACTCGTCCGCCATCCTGAAGCTCGCCAAACTTCAATTCAAGGGAATTTTGAAAAAATCAATAATCTTCACTAAATTCATAATTTCCTATCCCAAAAACCCCGACATACCAATTTTGAATAGAAACGGTCCATAATCACAGAGATCGTCCGCTATCTTAGAGCCGCCATTTTGATTTTTTAATAATAGATAATGACTTTATTGTTTTCTCCATTTTATACAACTTATATCTAAAATATCCATAATTTTATTGTGTTCGCAAGAAAACAAAAGGCGAAGTTCAATTTGGATTCCACGAGCGTCACCAAATTGAATTAAAAATAAAATCATAGCCTTCGACCCCGAAAACCTCCACATACCAATTTTGAATCGGATCGGACCATAAACACAAATCTCGTTCGCCATCTTGGAGCCGTCATTTTGTTTTTGAATGCATTGTCACTGGAATTATGAACAACTGCCAAATTTCACGTTAATCGGACAACTAGAAGTGGGTCAAAATGTAAAAATAAAATACATAGATTGTAAAAAACGTAATATAAATGAATATATATATATATATATATATATATATATATATATATATATATATATATATATATATATATACCAATGTAGATTCGATAATGTTTTGTGACACTAAGGTCCTGTCAGAATTATATGTCAACAGAAAATGCAAAATTGATTGAATAAGGGATTTTCAACTCACTATTACAGTGATTTGATATTTCAATATAAATATAAATTTTTCAGCATGTTAAAAACCTCAGATTTTCAGTAAGGCAATGAATAATTGAAATCCGTCATTATCATATACTGATAAAACCCATAAGTAATCAAATCTATTGACGAAACTGAAATAGGAAATTTATCGACCGATTTTGCTCATTTCAAATATTGCGAAAATTATAGAAAAATATGTTGGAAAATTTAACCAGATTACTAGAGGAGAGGAATATAAGATAAGCATCGGTCATTTTCAATTTTTATCATTCATTTGTAATTTACAAATTTTTATTTTTTGTTTATATTTATTTAAATACTTCTATTTCGCTTTTCTCTTTTTCGTTTTTCTCGTGATAAATTTCCTTAATAAGAGAAGAATAATTCAAGCAATACAATACAAGGGGCGTTAAATTCATCACAAAATGTTTTCAATATAGTTATGATGGCACCATGTTGATACAAGACAATTTCAGTCACAGTGATGACAACAATTATTTTATCATATCAACTACGAGTAAAACGGTTAAAATATGGGAGCGGGCAACTTATACAACCTTGTTACTACAGGCAGAATGTTAGATGTACATAAACCCTATAAAGGATTTTTTTTTAAATTCAAATATAAAAAGAAAGCCTGACCATCTTCCTTCTGCATATTGTGCAAACCAACAGTAACAAACCCGGTTAAAACAGAAAATCAACAACATTGCATGTTTATACTTGTTTTATGCAAGTAATACCAAATAATGAGAGATAGTGTGTTAAACTCTGTTTCTTTTGTTAACACAGTTCGAAGAAAAACACGTATTCTACAACTATATTTATCTATAGTATTGATGATTGACAGGCCAGTTTTGTCTCCCTTTATGCCACGTGCACAAAGCTTTACTTCCAAATTTTATTTTCAAACGGTGGGTTACTGACAAATTAGAGAATTTTCTATAGTATATTTTGTTTATCTAGAATACCAAAACGAGTAACGTCGGGGTTGAATCACTATCCTACCCTTCTTGAACAAAAATGGAAAGAAAAATGATTCGCAGTTGAACAGTCGCAGTCTACAGTACGTCATGAAGTATTTATCGGATCAAAATATCCCTTCAATTACACGGCCTGCTGAATCAAAATATCCGTTCCAGGATAACTGTTTTCTGGTCATCGATCATCGGCAGAAGAATATGTTAATTTCCGCGCCAAAGGAATTATCAATAATGACTTATTAAGAAAGCGGACCGAATTTGGCTCATGCTCAAGCGAGTGCAATCTCATTTGGTCATGTCAGATCTCAAATTCGAATCATACATCATTAATTGTTCCCGATATGTAATCGGTAAATGATTATGATTCTTCGTGGTACTTAATAAGAAGAACTCGAATAAACTGGTCAAACAATGAAAGGGACTTTCGAAAAACAGTTCAAATCTCTGAAATATTCCACCTCGGTTCTCATCTGGAAAAGTCGGAAACCTTTTCACAACTCCGACATATTAACAATTTTTTATTTGACAAAGTTGAGACGTGTATACAGTGCTCGTCTGAAGTCCGTCCCCCCTCTCCTACTAATTTTTGAACCACCTGGTATATCGCAACGAAATTTGGAGGGCTTGAATTTTTCATCTTCAATAATTTTTTTGAACAGAACACCTTGTATATTATTCTATTTTCGAAATCTGTTCATAATTCTCAACAGTTTTCTCCAATACACTTTACTCCTAATTCAATTGTTTTCGAAATATTAACGTTTAAAAAGTGACATTTTGGTTTAAAATGAAGTATGGATTTTTGTCACTTCCGGTAAAACATTTTGCTAACTAAACGTTGTTATTAATTTGTAGTTAAATCTCTTAATGAATTCGACTAATGAGAGGCGTAAAGAGAGTTTATTAAGGATAAACAGTACCGCTTACCGGATAATCTCGAAGCCTAAGAATGTGTTCTGTAAATCCACAATCAAAACAAATTAGTAAGCAAAAAAATTATAATTTATTTTTGAATAACACTTTTATTTAACCCCAACAATAATTTCATCAAGTGTTCAATGTGGCCCCCTCCTAAATCTTGACAATAAAGTGCCCTATTATAAATAGCTTCTCTCACGTTGATGAAAGTCTGTTCATCTATTTCTTCACATGTATCTATTATTCTGCGTTCCAACTCTTCTATTGTTTTGTTTTCCCGGGTGGCGTAGATTTTTGAGTTCAGATACCCCAAGGGGAAAAAAATTAGAGGTGAAGATCCGAGATCTTGGTGGCCATTCTTTACTTCCTCTGCGACCTATCCATCGCCCAGGATGGATGGAACTCTACCCATGGATCGAAATGGGGGTGCCCCATCCTGCAACGATTTTCAAACTCTTCCTGATTGTTTAATACAATTTGTCTTATTCGATGTTCAGTTTCTAAAAGATTTCTGAAAAGAACTCCTGTAAGATTGCCTTTTGATGAAAATCGGTCCAACAACGCGATTGCCCCAAACCCCTCGCCCAAACTTTCCCCACCTTTTTAGGAAACTGGGTATGTCCCTCTCTAAAATATGCGGTTTTGGTATCGCCCAGTATCGTACATTCTGTTTGTTGATTTTTTCCATTGAGAAAGGTGCATGTGTCTGCAAAACATACACGTTTTAGGAACCCCCGTTCTCCTTCAATTGTTCTTGTTAACAACTCACAAAAATTCAACCCTCCGATCTGGATCACCCTCCGTGAGAGCATGCAGGTTTTTCATTTTTAAAATGAAATTTTTTCTTTTGTAGGACTCTTTACCTTTTTGAACTTATTTCCACAGGATTCAGCAACTGCAGACGTCGATTTGAGTCGGATTGATTCCTTTTCCCAGCAAAACAATTTCTACCTTTTTTTTCTTCCGAAAGAGGCGGTCTTCCTGATCTTGGAGCATCTTTCAGCGTACCAGTTGCTTAGAGCTTATTTAAAAGTTTGCGCAAATATGACCTCGAAATAGGATTCTCGGGAAATTTATCATCAAACATACGGACTGCTAGATGATAATTTCTTCCAGCTTCTCCAAATATCCCAAATATACCCTTACTCTTTATTATTTATATAAACGACATCTGTCAGCACATGCTACAGGACACTACCACCATTCTTTTTGCTGACGATACATCACTTATCAATGCTTCTCCAGATTTTTATAGCCTCAAAATTCTAGTTGACAATTCGATTGACTTTGCTAGAAATTGGTTCTCTGCTAATTTCCTACAACTCAATGGTGATAAAACGCAACAGCTGGTTATTTCCAGTAACAATAAGTACACCTCAGGAGCACACTGCAAGCTTCTTGGAATAACAATCGATGACACTCTCAGCTGGTACTATCATACTGAAAAACTGAACAGCGAGCTTTCTAGTGCATTATTCCTCATAAGAAGATTGAGATATGTTGTAGGTTCTGAATTATTGAGGCAAATATATTTTGGTCTGTTTCATTCTCGAATTAGTTATGGAACCATTTTATGGGGAAATTCCAGCAATGCGGTAATTATCTTCAGATCCTGCAGAAGAAGGCTATTCGCCTTCTAGCTGGTGTTGGATCCCGTGATCACTGTCGTCCCCTGTTCATTGACATGAAAATAATGACACTACCATGCATTTATATTTATCAAACCCTCTGTGAAATACACTCAAACAAAGGGAGTTATACTCTTTCGTCTGATATTCACAAATACGAAACCAGATCGGCAAACCAAATAGCTCTTCAACGCTTCAGGCTCACTAAGTCGAAATCTAATTCTCTGAATTTGAAACTATATAACAAGTTGAGCTTAGAAGTTCGCGCCTTGAATGAAAAATTGTTTTAAGATTAACGTGAAAAGTTACCCATAAATAAATGTTTTATAGTGTAGAAGAATTTATGAATGCATGAAAAATTTGTACATGACTTTTACCATTTATATATTTATTTGTTTTATTTTACAACAAAATATTTTTAAATGTTATTTTTGAACACATGTATATGTCGATAAAATGAATGTTTTTGCATCTTATATATTTTACATATTATCTTCCATAGATAATATTTCTGTACAAACTGACGTGCTATAAACCGATGTGTAAACTAGCCAAATAAAGTCTATCTATCTATCTATCTATCAAAACTGTTTCAAATTCATCGTCTAAACTACGAGCCATGATCACACTTTTCATAAAAGAATTTAGGCGCTCAACGAACTATTTGACAGTTAGCAAGCAGTTCAGTTTGACAGTAAACAAGATGTTACCGCAACAACGATTTTTTCCAATGCAAACTTGATTGAAAGCAGCATTAGTGTTTTTGGTTGGGTTTGAAATAACCAAAATGTCACTTTTCAAACGTTAATATTTCGAAAACAATTGAATTTAGGAGTGGAGTGTATGAGAGAAAACTGTTGAGAATTATGAGCAGATTTCAATAATGAAATAATATACAGGGTGTTCTATTTATAAAAAAATATTGAAGATGGCGCTCAGCCGCCATTTTAAAACTTTCAGCTGTGATTTTCATGAAAAAGTAGGTTTGTATCTCCTATTTAAGCCCTCCAAATTTCGTTGCGATATACCAGGTGGTTAAAAAATTAGTAGGGGGGAACGGACTTTAGACGAGCACTGTATATGTATATTGAGATTTCATGTACTGCGGCGAAATATGATGTTAAGAGTGTTTTTAATAGTAACTTTAACTGTGAAATAAAGAAAGGTGTTGTTACAGCAGATGCGTATCGATAAAATATCAATGAAAGATCGAAATTAAAAAAAATGCCATTCACATCGTAATAAAAACCGATCATTATCAATCAGAAACGGTTGGTTGTTGGGTTCTGGTCTTGAAGGGGCACTGTAAGAGTTTCGTTATCAATTTTCAGAATGATTTGCTGGAACTCTCATACAAGAACTAGAATCATAAAACTACAAAATATAAAAAGTATCCTTCATATACACCCCTGAATATGTACAATAAACTACCAGAACAAATCAGGCAAATTACCCTTGACGAAGTGTTTCAAAGAATTCCTACATTATGATATATGATGATATATGAGAGTAAGCCGAGTATGAGAGTAAGCCGAGGCCTTCGCCATCACTCATGGTCTAGAACAACTGGTCGAGCTACCAACCCGCATCCCTGATGTCAACAACCAGTCTGCCAATACACTAGATCTTTTCCTCACCACCAATCCTGACCCGTATAGAATAGAAGTTTGTGCCCCACTTGGAAACTCTGATCACACCCTCATCTCCACAACATGCTCTTTCCATTTATCATCGAGCTGCACAATACCACCCTGCCTCTGTGCATTACAATTCGGCCGACTGGGAAGGTCTTCGTATGTTTTTTTCTAGCGTTTCCATGGAAGAGAGTTTGTTTCTTTCAGTAGATCCAACACGAGTGTGAGACAATTTCTGAAATCATCATGTTGGGGATGCAACCTACATACCGAATACTGAAAGAAGAACATCATCCGATAAGCCCCTGGTTTAACAGAAACTGCTCTAGAGCTGTCTTCCAAACAGGCAGCATACCATCGATGGCTAAAAAATCCAATGAGACCAGAGCAGCATATGTCGAGGCTAGAGGCATATGCAAGAGACAATAGAATGCTCAAAAGATGCCCACAATGCCAAAATAAGATCAAAACTTGCTGAATGTCCTAACGGATCCCGTTCATTTTGGTCTTTCCCCAAAGCTGTGGGAGAAACTTCACTTCCAGCTCATTTCCTCCTCTAACCAAAGAAGATGGAACACTAGCAACGACTGCCCAGGAAAAAGCCAATATCTTTGCGCACCTATTTGCTGGAAATTCCACTTGATTCATCGGGAAACAACCCCGAACATTACACCTATTGACAGTCCATGCCCGAAAATCACCTTTCGCCAACGTACTATCAGAAAGATTTTGCTGGGTCTCAACACCAACAAAGCCTGTGGATCTGATGGATCCCGCCGATTGTTCTCAAGAAATGTGCCCCGAACTAACACCTGTTTTTTGCAAGTTGTTCAACCACTCTTACAATTTGGGGTATTTCCATCCAATTGAAAATTGTAAGAGTACAGCCAGTCCCTAAAAGGAAAAGGCCCACCAGCAACTACAGACCTATCGCACTGCTATCTATTATTTCAAAGGTCATGGAAAAAGCCATCAACATCGAGTTTCTATGAAATATCTGGAAGACCCCAGGAATTGTCAACGATAGGCAATATGGCTTCCGCCATCAGAGATCAACTGGTGACCTGCTCGCTTACATCTCATACATATGGCAGCTATCTATTGAAAAGTATGGAGAAACTTTAGCTGTGGCATTAGATATCTCCAGGCGTTCGATCGAGTTTGGCACCAGGGACTCCTCGCCAAGCTTCCTCTTATGGCTTGCCCTCAGCTGTGTTCTCTGCTTGCTAGTTTCTCTCTCAAACAGGTCTCTCCATGTAGTGGTCGATGGAGTTTCATCTGACACTCTACTCATAAATGCTGGTGTTCCGCAAGGATCTATTCTCGCACCAACACTATTTCTACTTCCATCAACGACCTGTTGAAAGCAACTTCATGTCCAGTACACAGCTTTGCCGATGATAGTACTCCTCCATACCGCTTTCTCTCCAGGGCCCCTATATCAGCCCGTGAAACCAGAAATGAACGAGGAAGAAATGTTAATAATATAAATATGGACTTAGCAACAATTTTCGAATGGGGATCTAATAACTTGGTAGAATTCAATGCAAACAAACACAAGCATGTCTTTTTCTCTAGAAAAGCCGATCTCACTGTGCCTAACATAACTTTGTCAGGAGTAACCATACCACTGAAGCCATCCATATCGATGCTTGGTATTACTATCAGCAATAACCTTCCTGGGAAAATCACGTGAGGTCCATTGCCAAAGTGCATCCCAAAAACTTGGTTTTGTTTCGTGCCAAGAGCTATTTCACCCCAGTCAGCTGCTTATGATCTATAAGGCACAGATCCGACCTGTCCTGAATACTGTTCCCATATTTGGAGGCGGCACCTAAACATATCCTGAGGCATTGGATTCTGTCCAAAAGGGCAATTCGTCCCTTGGTGATGCCTCGCTTACAAACTCGCTCACTTGTCTGGAACACCGTAGAAAAATTGGCGATTTGTCTCTATTTTATAGATATTTTCATGGGCGATGCTTCTGAAATATCAACAATCGTTCCTGCTTTGACAGTCTCTTCGAGATTAACCCGTCAAGTTCAGTCATCACACCCTTCGTGGTCACTTTGGAGACCTGCAGAACATCACTTTCCAAAGACCGTTCATCCAACGAACAGCGAGGCTTTGGAACCATTTCCTAGGAGGTGTTCCCCGAGGCATACAACCTTCAGAAATTTAAGAAGAACATCAACTCCTACCTTCTTTCCCTAGGTTCCCACGATGTTCTCTGAACATTACAGGATATCCTTTTTCGTGGGAACCAGAACATAAAAAAAAAAAAAAAAATTCATTTTTATTTTATTTTTTGTATTTACTTTGTAATTATACTTCGTATATAAATATATATGAAGTGTACCAAAATTATGATTATAGGAACATTTATAAGCTGCCGATTATTGCCAGTGTCCCTTTCAACTTTTGAGCAGCTTTTTCTTACTAATTGTACGTACCTCCCCGAAAACCATTCCATGTATCTTCATATCAATTATAACTATATATAATATTTCATTCCTTTTGCTGGCGTAAAGAGAAAAGAAAGTTATCGCCATTACTCGATATTTTCATAATTCATTAAGAGTACCCCAAATATAATTGGACGAAATAACAGCAACTAAATTTAATTGCATGTTCATTTTTTAGCGGGTTATGAATGAAATGAGTGAAGGTATCATCTGGATCCACAAGTTGCAAGTTTTTTGTCACATATTTGCTGCTCGTTGAATCATTAGAATGAATTTATACAGTGAGGTGGTCTTATTATTCAAATCTCGCTAGCCAAAAACACATTGTTAGAGGGAATAGGTGCGCAGATGGAATATCAGAGTGGCGACGTCTCTTTCATTCATAATATACGCTCTATATAGAACATGAGTAGGATAGTAATTTTGAAATGTTTCATGCTTCTTTCATTCATGAGAACGATCCGCCTGATAAAAGCCCGGTGACATTCTTCTTTGTACGAATATATTCACAGATCTATGCGTGCGATATTTTCAATAGTTAGCAATGTTTGAATATTAAATTTCGAAAATTAGGTTGGGGCATTGTACTGGCCTGGGTGTCGTTCAGAAAGCTCTCCCACATAACAAAGATTAAAAAAATTCCATTATATTTAAAAAAATGGGCCTTGTACCGAGTGCGCCAAATTGGACACTTTTGATGGGAAATTCCTGTTTTCAAACTGTCAATTTTCATGACAAACTCAATGGTGAAAACCGCATATCGATATCTATCATCGTTTCTGAGCTACAGCATGTTTTTCAAAAATGTACATTTTCAAAAAGTGGCTGTAACTTTTTTCCTGTCAAAAATTCTTTGTTTGTATGAAAACATTTCTGGAGCACTTTTCCACGTAGAATTCAATGGTGTAAGTAATTTATTTTTTCAAATCATATATCAATAGTTGATAATGGAAAAATCATTTTTTTAAATGAGACAACCTGTATGTTCTTGCATATTTCAATAGAGGTTGAAATAACCATTCCAAAAATCTAGCACTCTTGATGTTTTGCTAGAGTCTCCTTTGAAATGCAGAGCTTTTAGGTTTTTTCATGTAGACTTTGAATCGCACACTTTGAACAAGTAGGCTTTGGACGACGCGGCGATAAAACAGAAAGCAAGTATTCACTAGTAGCTATCAAATGTTAAGAAAGCTGTTCACAGCAGTAATTAAAACTCATAGTTTCAATAAAACTGATAACAATTTATAGTATATTTACTACTAATAAATAATAATAAAGAACAAACAAGAACAAAATATTTCTTTAGAGGTGTTCGAAATGTCTACCAGATTCTACATACAGGCGGCACCTTTTTTGAACATTTCATGCCGAATTAATGAGTTCAATGGGAGTGAGAGAAGCAAAACTTTGCATCACTGCCGCTTCCAATTCGTGCCTAGAGTTGGTCGGCAATTTGAAAATTAGATCTTTCAACCTTCCCCAGAGGTAAAAGTCCATAGGCGTTAGGTCCGGTGACCTGGCCGGCTAACGGTTGGGTCCTTGGTTGGCTATCCAATTATTGCCAAAATTTGCAGCCAAAAAACTGTTGACAATTACAGTGTTTTGAGGCGAAGCCCCGTCTTGCTAAAAATATATTTTCCTGAGCTCCATTTGCGGCAATTCATCAACAAGGGTTTCAATTTGTTGCCTTAAAATTTATAAATACTTCTGAGATGTGAGACTGCCATTATAAATGAACGGGCCGTTGATTCTACCCCTAAAAACACCTGCCCATACACTGAATTCAAATTTTCCTTAACTTCTCTGCTCCACAATAGAATGAGGATTTTGTTGTGCCGAAGTATAAGAATTGTAGCGGTTGAAAATGCCGGCACTGCTTACATAAGCTTCGTTTGTCCAAATACAATTTAACTAAAAATCAAGCATCTGGTTACAATTTTCCAGGAACCACTGGCAAAAATCCATGCGGCGTTCAAAATCTCCTGGTCTGAGTTTATGAAATCTGCTGGCTTGAATGTGCTTTTTCAAAATCCGTTCTGTTGATATTTTTAAATTTCGCGTTGACGTTTTGGGATTATTTGCAACAGCTCCTAAAACGACTATTTCTTCCAACTCCCTATCCCTATTTAATGCATATAATTTTGGCCTTTTCTTTTCAAATTGACCACCTTCAATTAGGTCGTGTCGCAATCTTGCGAAAATGTCTCTAAAAGATTATCTTCCCTCTGGATACCTCTCGTGGTACAAATTGCTTGCTGCCTCTGCATTTTCCCCGGTTTGTATAAAACGGACTATCATATACCATTTTTCCCAAGTCCCATACTTCATTGCAAAGGTGTTTGAGAAATAAACAAAACCCCCGAGGGGCGTCTTTACTGCTTAAATCAAAATTTGACAGCTACCAGTAAACACTTGCATTCTGTTTTATCGTCGCGTCGTTCAAAGCCTACTTGTTCAAAGTGTGCGTTTCAAAATCTACATGAAAAAACCTAAAAGCTCTCCATTTCAAAGGTGACTCTAGCAAAACATCAAGTGTGCTACATTTTTGGAATGGTAATTTCAAGTTCTATTGAAATATGCAGGAATATACAGGTTGTCTCATTTAAAAAAATGATTTTTCCATTAATAACTATTGATATATGATTTGGAAAAATAAATTACTCAAACCATTGAATTCTACGTAAAAAGGTTCATTCTCAAACCTAGCCATTTTTTCAAATGACAATATCTTTTAGACACATATTCCTTAGATTCTGATTTTCATGACGAATCCATTGATGGTTTCGAATCGAAAATCGGATGGATAACAATCCTAATACAGTATTTATTTGACGAAAAATTATGAGTATGCTGTAAATATAAAATTGAAAGAAACTGAACTAAAATCCATCAATTTTCGCATAACAAAAGATCATAATCCATCCCAACAAAAAAAACTACCCACAATACCAGGATTAACACGTTGATGGACGCTAACGTCATACGGCGTCTTCACACATCCGGATTGAATTGGACAGAACGCGGAACGGCGTTCAATTTTGCATAGTTAATATAGGAGACACGTGATTACTGATACGGATTGTGTGCAATAGGTTCGTGTAGTGTCTCGTTTTCTTGATTAAAATATCGGTTTAAATCTCCACCAGCCAGGATTTGACCTTCCCAATTTCAGGACATCGCCGCGCGGCGTCGTTTTTGCCATAACAAACTCGTATATTTGTATTTGCTGTGTCACGCAATGTACAGTTTGATGTACACTTATTTTAGTTTTTTTTTCCAAAGATTAGAATAATATTTAATTTTTTGGAGTTACATTTTTTTTTTGGAAGATATGAATATTTTATTTTATTACGATGTTTCTCCAAAAATACTTAGGATAATATTTTTTTTGAGTAATGAATGTTAAGACAAAGATACAAATTTGTCTGTCACAATGAGAACGATTTCGGATTTCCTTGTGTCCTTCAACGTATTAATTGAAGGGAATTAAATGTTCAAAGTATATTCCGCCAACTTCCTGACATTTCCTGGCTCTATCAATTATGTTACGCATCACATTTCACAACATAGCATGTTTATGGTAGCAAACACTTCACGAATGCGTTTTTGTAAAATTTCAAGTGTTTGTGGCGGTGTATAAAACACTCGTTTTTTCACACAACCCCACACAAAAAAGTCCAAAATATCCTGAGGCTATTGGATTCTGTCCAAAAAAGGGCAATTCGTCTCGTCGGTGATGCCTCGCTTACAAACTCGCTCACTTGTCTGGAACACCGTAGAATAGTTGGCGATTTGTCTCTATTTTATAGATATTTTCATGGGCGATGCTCTTCTGAAATATCAACAATCGTTCCTGCTTTGGCAGTCTCTTCGAGACTAACCCGTCAAGTTCAGTCATCACACCCCTTCGTGGTCACTTTGGAGACCTGCAGAACATCACTTTCCAAAGACTCGTTCATCCAACGAACAGCGAGGCTTTGGAACTCATTGCCTAGGGAGGTGTTCCCCGAGGCATACAACCTCCAGAAATTTAAGAAGAACACCAAATCCTACCTTCTTTCCCTTGGTTCCCACGATGTTCTCTGAACATTACAGGATATCCCTTTTCGTGGGAACCAGAACATAAAAAAAAAAAAAATTCGATGCAATGACTCGCTCATCAAATAGTTCATGACTTGGATAGTATTATGAAGCGGAGCCCCCTCTACATCACTTCAGAAAGTGGTAAGACCATCAACAATTTTTCAATATCACTCTGAAGAAATTCTAAATACCTTACTCCTGTCAACTGTCCTTGAAATGAAATTGGTCCAATTATTTTACTTCCGATTTTTCGATTTTACCCCGAATCTTTCCTGGAAATTACTTTCTTTCATTAAATGCTGATAATGTTCCGCACAATATCTAGGTTTGTCTGTTAAACATTCCACTGTTCGTGAATCTTGACTCGTCGGAAAACAATATCGAAAGAACAATGTCGGGATTAGCAGTATTGTTCTGAAGTAACTTATCACAATAAACTAAATGCTGGTGCCCTTGAAACTTAAAGGACCTGTACCTATGCTTTTTCAAAATCTTTATTGCTAACTCATGACTAATTTCTAACTCATGGCTAATTCCCTAGTAGAAGCGGTAGGATTCACTTCTACAAATGCTAGGTATACGAACTTATTAGGTTATTGGTGAACATTAATTTATACTTGTCAAAGTTATTTTTGTGTCCATGGCACACTTTCGATTTTTAAAGTTTCTACCAAACAATAGGAATCATGTGATGAGAATTTTGCAGTTGCCACAGAGTGTACTACTTTATGGTGGTAAATGCCCCCGAATAGTTGCAAAAACTTGTGTCTGATTCTGAAATGTTGGAATTGAAGAAATATCATGGTGACTCCAGTACTGCACTTCAGTACCACTTGATTAGTCTATGAAACCTGCTCAGTCTTTCTAGTTCCCGAATATACTATACATTCTCCATTGGATGTACGATAGGTATTTTCTAGCGCCAGCTGCTACGAAGCACGTTTTCGTTCTTTGGACACACGTGCCGAGGTTGATTAGCTTTCAATTGTTTCAGTCTCTAACGCTGGCTAGACGCCTTACTGTACTCTTTTTTTTTCTTCTATAGTCATTCACGCTTTATTGATGTAGGAAGCTGATAATGACACTTACCTAGAGTAAGGCAAGTATTGTTTGGTTTTGTATACCAGGTGACTAGTCTGAAATGGATGAGTCGAGTAGAAAATATATTGCAGTGGTGGGAATTCAAAACAATGCCACGGAGAATGAGAGGCTGGGATAGGTAGGTATATTATTTCTGTTATATTATCATAATATCTACTGTGCATTCATAAAGTGTGGAAACGCTCCATTATCTTACCGAGTTAATCATTTTCGGAGGTAAAGCTTGGACAAGCCGATTTTGTATTTTAGTTCTCCACCTTTGAAAAAAAATCCCCACCCCCTTACAAGATATGACGTCATCGATATTTTTTTTAAATTTAAAGTTATATTTTTATATCAAAATTTTTCTGAGTTCATACCACATACCACATACGTCATATGAAACACTTCAAGTTACAGTATACTGAGAATAAAGTAAACCAGTGTTCATATTTCTTAACATTTCTTTCATTATTTATTTTGCAATGAAAACCTGAGAATTACTCAGTAGTTAGTATGAGTATAGCAGAAATTAAATACAAGAATTATAGAAACAAATTGACCGGATTATTCAGGCAAACAAAAAATCAATATTACAGAAATGAACTTATTGGAGCAAACGGTGATTGTAAAAAACTTGGAAAATTATTGAAGATATTTCAAATAAAAGCAGCACTAGAAATAATGTACAAAACATAACAATTATAAAATCCAATGGTGAAAAAATAATCAAAAATGATGAGAAAATAAATTTATTTAACGACTATTTTATTAATGTTGGGCAGGACATGTTAAAAAAAATCTCTAGAGGTGATTTGCCGAACGGTTTTCTTAAAAACACATCTATAAATTCTACTATGTACTTGGAACCTACGAATGAGAATGAAGTAATTATCTTGATTGCAAAACTCAAAAATAACTGTTCTCCAGGACCTGATGGAATAACTGCTAAAATGATAAAACATACGTATACACAGATCATAGGACCATTGGTACATATTATAAATTTATCGTTTCAAACAGGGGCCGTGCCTCGACAATGGAAAGAATCAGTAGTTACACCAGTCTATAAAACGGGTAAAAAAAATCAATTGAACAACTACAGGCCAATCTCTGTAATTAACAATATTGCAAAGATTTTCGAACAATGCATTAAAAAAAGGTTATTATCATTCTTTGATAAACATTCCGTCATAACTAAACATCAGTACGGCTTTCTGAATGAATTATGCACTGAAAATGCTATTATGGACCTTGTTGAAAAAACTGTCGGTGCCTTGGACAAATCGAGGAAGTGTTTAACCATATTCCTTGATTTGGCCAAAGCATTTGACACCGTATCCCATAGTCTCCTATTAGAAAAATTATATACATATGGTGTGAGAGATAAGACACTAGAAATTTTGCAGAATTATTTAACAAATAGATTACAAAGAGTTAAAATTGATGAACAGTTGAGTACTCCACAAGAAGTTACTATTGGCGTTCCTCAGGGAACTGTGCTTGGACCTGTTCTCTTTCTCATTTACATTAACAGTATCACGGAAATGACTGACTTTTGTGGTCACCTCATCTGCTATGCTGATGACACAGCTATTGTATACACAGGAAATCATGGGAAAATGTCTATAAACTTGCTGAAGACGGGCTCCAAAAGATTAAGACATGGCTTGATTATAATTTACTTACTTTGAATGTTAGCAAACGAAATTTATGACATTTTCTCTGCAAAACACTGATCAGCCACAAAAAATAAAATTAAAGATAAAAAGTTCGAGATGCGACTCACATCAACCATGCACATGTGAAACAATAGAAAAGACATCAACCATCAAATACTTAGGTGTTATGCTGGACCAGCATTTCAGGTGGGACGAATACATAAGTCATGTCACAAAAAGACTGAGAAAGCTTATTTACACCTCCTATAATCTACGGGATATTCTAGATAGGAAGAATTTGATGATTTGTTATACATCTCTGGCAGAGTCGGTGATACGGTATTGTATAATAGCTTGGGGTGGAACATTTCATAGTTCAATGACCTGCATGCAAACAGTGCAAAACACTTTATTGAAAATAATATTCAAGAAACACAGATTGCATACAAGTGAATCACTATACAGAGACGCCAAATTACTAAACATCAGATCCTTATATACTTTCCAAAGCCTGACATGGATTTATTCAAACATGGAAAAATATGACCAATGCAAATCCAAAGTAAGTAGATTCACCATAAAATACAACTTCCATTGTTTCACAAGACTCACACTCAGAGATTCGTTTTCTTTTTTTGGTCCTAAACTCTACAATATGCTCCCAGCACTTCTGAAAAATATAAACACACTTCCCAAATTCAAAAAAAGTTTAAAATTATACCTCGCTGAAAATGCAACTGTGTTTAACAATATCTTTTGAGTCCCTACTACTACTAAACTGACGCAAATTAATCATATCACACAAAAATTCCATAAGAGTATTCATTCAGGATTACCCTCTCTCACTCTTTCCTTTGGTTCATTGCATTCACTTTCTCACTCCAATATATATTATATATATATATATATTACATAATCTATAATATGACCTTTTGCTCCCCTTCTCCCCGCTACTCATACATTTTTGTTTGATTCCTCAAACCGCACCGTAATAATTTTTTTATTTTTTATAGTCGTAAGTAATCATCCAATTTGAGAGAATTGGCACAGTACAAGCATATTCTATGCTTAGGTGTGATTCTCGAGAATTTGATGAATGTAAAATTGCACATAAAATGGTTATTATGTAATTGATTATTTGAATTGAATGAATAAATTTGAAATTTGATATTGCCAAACTTGAGTAGGCTATGAAAACATCTGAAACCCATAGCAACCAGACAATAAGTTCTTAGTTACCATTGCATATGTCTGTATGAAATTGATTTGTTGTGTAGCATATCGATTTATAAGTCTTCAATAATACCTTTCTGAAAAATATTACCTTGAAAGAAATTATTTGAAATTACGATGGTGATGTCAGAAAAGCAGCGAATAGAAATTTTGATGATCTTAGGTAACGACGATCGTAAAAGAAGTATGGCAGGAGTATGCGACATCTTTAACGCAAAATATCTTGATCGAGGACAATAAGCAAATTGACGGTAAGCAGAATATTACATAAATTTAATGAGATTGGAAATATTAGGGATAAGCCCAAGAGTGGCAGGCCTATCGTTGCCGAAGACACTCAGTTGAATGTATTACTTGGAATAGGTTTTTTCATTTAGATGAGAAATGACTAACTTTGTTTACCTGTCAGACCCAACGGCATTGATGGCGATTTTTTTTTTAAGGAAATAAAATATTTCCGAGTTTTCCTATGGATAGTTGACTTGAATTTACATGGAGAAGAAAACTCACCATTAGAAAATATTCGTGTACAATATTTTATCTAAGAATGAAAGGTTTTTGGCGGTATAAAATAGGTAATAAGTTACTTAACCTACAAAGAAAGTTACGAACGCCAATGTATGCAGGTGCATTTGTCATGAAGTTGACTGTTGACATAATGTGAAAATGCCGCTAATTTTGAACTAAGCCAATCTCAAATTGTTATTTCAGAACTAACCAATGGCTATTCACTTTCCCAATAGCCAATCAGACTTTGGGTCTCAAAACGAGCGCATGCGCCTTAAAAAATAATCTAAATGAAAAGGCCTATTGAAGAAAATTCTCATTGTTAAATTACATCTTCATCTGACAACAATGAGATCTGTCGAGGTGCTGTGTAGAAAATTCTAAGAAAAGCCAAATTACATCCATATAAAGTTAAACTTATACATGAACTTAAGAAGACGACTTCGATAGACACATGGAGTTTTGTGAAATCATGAAAGAAGTGTGTAAAGAAAATAATGGCTTTGAATTTAATGTCTTATTTGCAGACGAATAAACTTTTTGTTTAAACAGAACGCAAAATTGACGTTATTGGGCGACAGAAAATCCCAATTAGACGATGGAAGCTCATACACAATATCTCCAAAAAATAACTGTGTGGGTTGGAATTGTCAGGAATACATTGTAGGACCATATTTTTTTGACGGTACTGTGACGGGTGAAAATTATTTGGAAATATTACAAACTTATATAGTTCCATATTTAACATTTCCAGACATTAATCAACTTGGTCGAATAGTTTTTAATATTTGGTTTCCATCAGGATGGAGCAAGTCCACATTAGGCTCGAGTGGTTAGAGATTTTCACAATGAAACCTTTTCCAATCGCTGGATTGGACGACGCGGTCAGATTGAATGGCCTGCTAGGTCCCCAGATTTTACTCCCATGGACTTCTTTTCTCTGCGGTTACTTAAAAAGTAAAGTGTACATAAATCAAGCTATCAATTTGGAAGACCTTAAAGGTAGAATTCGAACTGAAATTCAACGAATTACACCAGAGATGTTGTCAAATGTAACCCAAGAATTCATCAGACGTCTTGGATATTTATTGTCAACTAACCCAAGGAGCTCAGTTCGAGCATTTGGTGTAAATTTGTTATTTGTTCATTTTTACTACTTACTTATGATATTTTCATTGCAAAATAAATAATTAAATGAATGTTAAGAAATATGAACACTGGTATACTCAGTATACTGTAATTCGAAGTGTTACATATGACGTATGTGGTATGGTCGAACGCAGAAAAATATGAGCTTTCAATTTTTGATATAAAAATATACACTTTCAGTTTTAAAAAAAAGTCGATGACGTCATATCGTGTAAGGTGGTGGGAAAAAATCATATTTTTGAAAAAAAAAAAGGTGGAAAACTAAAATTCAATATCGACCTGTCAGAGCTTTACCTCCGAAAATGATAAACTCGTAAGATAATGGACCGTTTCCACACTTTATGAACGCAGTGTATAAGAAGTCATTCAATATCCAACGTTGGTATGGTGCCTGCGAAGAAAAAATGCGTCAACTTTTGTGGTGGATTTTTTCATTTCCGGGAAAATATTTTAAAGTCAGAATGTGTTCTTTTTTGTTTGTTGCGTTGCTATCACTACTAACGCTCCAATAGTTATTTATGCACAAGTACAATAAACACTTTTTGCGCGAGTTGCATACAATATTTTTTCTACGTTCATGCAAAAACCAAAAAATGTTTTATTCAGATGGCCTAAGTGTAGGAAAAAAAAGTGTACTAAAAATTGCGTCGATTTGACGTTTATGTTTCATGATCACAAATGACAGATGTAGAATGACAGAGGAGTGCAATAAACATTTTATTGCACAGTGCAATAAAGAACCACTTTTTTCACTGAATATAGTTCTATAAAGATTTGTTTTTTGCATGAACGAAGAAAAATAATATTTGTGCAATCAATTGTCAATGGCAGACATGTTAAATAAATTAATTATAAATGTCGAAATTTTCTCTTTACATTTTTGGTAATTTTGAACTGTAAGATACAGTTGTCGAAAAAATATTGTTTGATACTTAATTGCGAAATTATTTTAGTGCCTTTTCACTATACTACTGTACTGAAAGTACTCGAGCATTGCCTTGTTTCCAATAAACTTTTTTACTCCTCACTTCGCTAATAACTTCACCTGAACTTCTGCGTTTGTGATTTGTAAGGGCATTGTCGACAAGGCTAATCTGCTGGACAATGGTCATTGTCATTCTCGAAAAATTGTTATGGGTCGGAAGAATGCATCTTGTTGTCTCATTACGTTAAACTGTTTTCGGATGACGATAACAGTAAATACTGTTAAGTTCGTCTTCAATCTTCCTGTGTGGTGATATTACTCCAGGTTATACGGTTTTTTGGGCAGTCAATGAGAATAACAACACGAAACCCGTTTGAAATACATTCACAAAATGCACTTAATTTTTTTTAAGTACTAATTGAAATTGGTTACTCAGAAGTGCTTTCAGCAGGAGATTTGTGTTTCGTTTGCCATGGAAGTACATCTTGATATTTTAAGTAAATGTAAATTGTTATAAATACTTTGAACCCAGAAATTCAGAATGTTTCTTTTTCTACAAGAGAGTGAGTATAAGGTTTGGGCATGATCTTTTGTATCAAGTATCGATTTACTTTGGGGATTTTTCAGGGACAGATTAATTGAGATACAATATAATGGATTTTCATACATCTTGAATAAATAAGCAATTTTGTGGATTCCAATATAATACATTTTTATATACAGAGTGGCCCATTTCCAGAGTGGAGCATCAATAGTTCTAGTTGAATGCCATAAATTCGCAATAAAAATAAAAATTTCACGGCCTACTTCGAATTTTTTTCAAGGTCAAAAATCCAAAAAACATACTAGCGATTTTTTTTAATAAAATTTGACGACGCCACTGGATTTGTGATGCTTTCAAATGGGTGTGACCAAAATTTCAGGATAAAATTATTTTTTCAATAGAATTATAGCATAAGTAAAATATTTATGTCAATATCGAAATAATTCAAATAGTTGTCATATAAATCACAATTTTGTAAATAATATGGTTTAAAATACTCCTTCAGAACATAACAACTCTATGTGGGATATGTTAGGTGTCTTATAGTCTAAGAGCCGGTGGGAGGTCGACCTTCACCGATCTGATAACTCGATGAGACATATTTTTTATCAAATATAATTTATGAACAAATATGCCTATGATAACTTGCTTATCGAAAAGTGTTCATAGCTATTTTTAATTGAATTAATTTTAATCAATTTTTTTTCATCACCTTCACTCTTTTGATAACCGAATGAGTTTCATCTCAACTGATAGTTTTTAACACACAGAATATGCCTAGGTAGGCTTGCCTACTTATTTCTGTGCATGGCTACCTGGCAAGCAGATGTGAACAGGTAAGTCAATATAGGTAACTACACCGATCTGTTAACCAATCGAAACTGATATCATAGGTATGATAAATTAATTACAAAACCAATCGTATAGGCTTTCCTGCAAAAAATCTCACATAAAATATTATTGCCAAGCTAAAAAGTTTTAGAATTTTGGCTATTCGATAGGTGCGAGAGAAAAAGTAGAGCGTCCGAGGTCCGTGTGATAGAACAGGACACAACATAGCAGCTGCACGCTACCTGACCGTTGAATGTATCCGAGTGCGCATGCTCGTGTACATGTGAGTGACAGTGACAGCATTTATTTACACTCGATAGTAATTTTGAACTCTAATTTATTATAACTCTAATTTCGATCACAATTTTCGTATTATTTCACACTATATATACTTACAGCTATGAAATAATCAAAAATAAATAATTTAATATATTGATAAATGAATTTTAAAAAACATTCAACAATTTTTTTTTTCATTTTAAAGCTAAATTATAAAATTTAAAAATGATAAAAAATCTATATTTTTTATTTAAAATTAAATAAAGAATAATTTATTTATTATTTAAAATCAAATAAATGCCGTAAAGCGGGAAAGAATAAGTGTTACTTTTAAAATTTCAGTATCGCTCTACTTTCTCTCTCGCACCTATCAAATAGCTAAAATTCCAAAACTTTATAGCTTGGCAATAATATTTTATATACGATTCTTTGCAGGCAAGCCTATACGATTGGTTTTGTAATTAAATTATCTTACCTATGATATCAATTTCGATTGGTTAACAGATCGGTGTAGTTACCTATATTGACTTACCTGTTCACATCTGCTTGCCAGGTAGCCATGCACAGAAATAAGTAGGCAAGCCTACCTAGGCATATTCTGTGTGTTAAAAACTATCAGTTGAGATGAAACTCATTCGGTTATCAAAAGAGTGAAGGTGATGAAAAAAAATTGATTAAAATTAATTCAATTAAAAATAGCTATGAACACTTTTCGATAGGCAAGTTATCATAGGCATATTTTTTTTTTTTTTTTTTATGTTCTGGTTCCCACGAAAAGGGATATCCTGTAATGTTCAGAGAACATCGTGGGAACCAAGGGAAAGAAGGTAGGAGTTGGTGTTCTTCTTAAATTTCTGGAGGTTGTATGCCTCGGGGAACACCTCCCTAGGCAATGAGTTCATGAATTATATTTGATAAAAAATATGTCTCATCGAGTTATCAGATCGGTGAAGATCGACCTCCCACGGTCTCCTCTACTATTAGAACACTGCAGTTTGTTGTCAAAGAATAGAAATGCACATCTTTACATCCAATAATATAATTACCAATAATAATAACATAAATGAACTACTACAAAAGAATGTATTGACCTACACATCAAATTTTGGACTGTTCAACCAAATCTCCATTCAATTCGATACATTTATCGTATCATTTTCTAATGTTAACCATAACATTCGATAATTGGTTTGGATTGATATCTCTGCAAGCCTGTCCTATTCTCGCAGTTCCTCTTTGCTCGTTGGGCGAGTTTTGTAAACTTTTTCTTTAACGAAGCCCTATAAAAAAAATCCAATGGAATCAAGTCCGGGGATCTGGGGGGAAACTCGATCAATGCACTATTTCGCCCTATCCACCGATTAGGAAAATTTTCTTCCAACCAATCTCTCACAATCCTGCTATTGTGGATGGAACAGCCATCTAATTGAAATAGAAGATGAGCCCCTTCTGCCAGTGGAAGTTCATCCATAACGTTGGAAAATTCGTTTTTAAAAAATGAAAAAAATTGGCAAAAAACTGCAGTGTTCTGACATAACTATCTCCTATACTATGGAGTTATGTTTGGAAGAAACATAATTTGACGCCATTTTGAATAACTGCTGTTTACGAACTCGACTGCTAACGACCTGAAAGAGCATTTTAAACGATATTGTTAACAATATTGTGATTTATATGACGACTATTCGAAATATTTTGATAAAGTGATACGAATTTTACTCATGCCATATTTCTGTTGAAACAAATAATTTCATCGTGAAATTTTGGTCACAAAAAAAAATTTTTTTTTATTGAAAAAAAAAGAGCCTTAAATTCTTATTTTTATTTCGAATTTATTGCCTTTAACTAGAACTATTGATGCTCTAACTACTGAAAAAAAAACTTCTGAATCGGATAACAAATAACAGTTTTAGAGAGGTGGCCCGCTTTCAAATGGGTCACTCTTTATATAGATTTTCAAAAGAAAAATATTTATAATTTGACCAAAATAGGTATTGCACATTTTTCTGACTTTTCATGTTGGTTATGTTGGTTTTTTGGTTATTTGGTTGCAATAATAATTTCTGACTGAACTTCAGAATATACAGTGCGGCTTTTTATAGTCCCCACCCCTGTTAACTTTTAAACGGTTCGACATAGAACAATGAGACAAAAACCTTTTTGAATGATATCCCCGATAATACTTTTTGAAATTAAAGATATTGAGCCTAATGAATAAAAAGTAAGCAATTACTTGAAGCAATTGCGTTTTAAAAAAAGCCACATAATATGGAAAACTTTTATATCTTCGATGTAGAAAAAACTTCTTCCAAAAGTTTAGCTTACTGGAAAACATTACAGATATAATATACAGGGTGGTTGAAAAATAAGAAAACGTGTTGCTATTGGTATCAATAGAGTACCACTAGAAAGATATGCAAAAAATGTAATATGAAAAAAGTTGTTTAGAATATAATTGTTGATAATTATTAATTAGATACTCACATGATTATTGAAGAGCATTTGAGTTGTTAATTCTCATTTCTGCTGTCCTAATTGACGAATTATATTTGTTGTCCGGTTATCGTTATTTTCTGCGTTAATTTCAGAAGTATCTTCTGATTTGGAATAATCAAATTCTTCATCATTTAAATGTTTAGCGATATTATGTATCACAACGCAGGCAAATATCTTCGATGGTATTTTTTCTAATTTACACCTTACTTTATATATTCTTTTAAATGCCCAAAACATCGTTCAATTATTACACGTTCTCGGCAGAAAACTTTATTATAATATTGTTGCTCTTGGGTTGTAGGAATCATCCAGGGAGTCATAATCCAAGGCGAAATAGGATAGCCATCGTCTCCTAATAGTACACATTCTTCTGTGTAGTTTTTAACAATGTTGTATATGTTAGATTTTTCGAAAATTCTGCTATCGTGCTAGTAAGATCAAATTCTCTAAGCGTCAAACAATTGGAGTGATTTTATCCAATTAGTCTTAGGTGGAAAGTCTGCGGAGGGCGCCCGTGCAGACCTGTCTTTGAAAATTTGTAAAAAAATAATGGACAGATATATTGATCTGAAACTCTGGGTACTCATGCAGTAAAGATTAGAAAATACGAGTTTGAAAAGAGTTTTTCTAAAAAAAAATCATTTCTTTGATTTTCCTCGAGAACGGTTAGAAATAGAGAAGTTCTGCGAACGCCAATCGATTCAGAATGGCCGAGTTAGTCTAGAAGGAAAACTTCGTTTCGATCGTAGAGAAAAAGTTATCAATCTTCGGTTTGAACCAAAATGATGAAAATTTCGCGTAGATTTCGAAAATATGCCACATGTGGCAACTCAATCCAACAGATTGGCCGTTAAATGCGGAAAACCGAGAAAAATCACAAAAAGTTACTCCCGTCAGAAAATTACGCAGCTGTCACGTGTCAAACATGTCAAAGAAAAACAATACGACATACATTGCAATTACTCTACAGAGGGAGTTGAGGGCACATCAACTTGAAAATTTCGAAAAGCATAGAGGTCGAGTTGCACATCGTTGAAAAGGTAATTCAATTTTTATTTCAACTATTGTTATCACAACTGCGAGTGCGGCTTTTTATAGACTCCCCTTTCCTGTTAACTTTTGAAAGGTCCGACATAGAACAACGGGACCGGAATTATTTTGAATTATATTATTGATATTACTCTTTGAAATAGAAGATATCGTGATTGCTTGATAGGTGGCACGGGGGGCACTTCAACTTGAAAATTTCAAATAGCATTACCTAATAGCAAGTGGCACATCGTTGAAAAGATAATTGAATTCTCTTTTCAATCATCAATTTTTTTTTAATTTGGCAATTCTTTTTTTCACAATATGCTTTTTAAAATTTATTATACTTGACATTTCAAATGCATATTGTAAAAAAACGTATTGACAAAATTCAAAAAAAAACTACAAGCTTGAAAATAAAATTGAGTTACCTTTTCAACGATGTGCCCCTCCGCGCCATCTATCGAGCAATCACAATGTCTTTCATTTCAAAAAGTAGTGTCGATGATATCTTTCAAAATGGTATTCATCCATTGTTTTACGTCGAACCGTCCAAAAGTTAACAGGGGGGGGGCTATAAAAAGCCGCACTGTATATTTTTTATATGGCATTAACAACTATCAACATTTATACACCATAATGTAATACAATGTGTTTATTAAATATGTATAAAGTACTGGAAATATCACGTTTCTCAATTATATCCAACATTTCAACCTTTGATTAAGTTATGATAGCCCTTCCTATAATTATAAATTTTTCATACAGAATGTCAGAAAATTTATAAATTATTTCTAGCAAAATTACTCTAGCGGAGTAAAATAGGATAGCCATCGTCCCCTATAAGTACACATTCTTCTGTGTAGTTTTTAACAATGTTGTTTATGTTTGTAATTTTTGGAAATTCTGCTATCGTGCTAGTAAGATCAAATTCTCAAAGCGTTAAACAATTGGAGTGATTTTATCAATTAGACTTAGCTGAGAAGTGTGATTATGCGTGCAGACTTCTCTTTGAAAATTTGTAAAAAAATCATGAACAGATATATTGATCTGAAACTCTAAGTACTCATGCAATAAAGACTGAAAAACACGATTTTGAAAAAAGTTTTTCGGAAAAAAAATTATTTCTTTGATTTTCCTCGATTTCCCGGAAAAAGTATCTCCTAACTCGAGAACGGTTAGAGATAGAGAAGTTCTGCGAACGCCAATCGATTCAGAATGGCCAAGTTAGTCTAGAAAAAGTTGAGAAGTGAAATTTTCGAAGCAACCCTACCCCTAAATTTCATCGAAAATCCAAAGTGGTCGTATCGATCTTCGGTTTGAACCAAAATGTTGGAAATTTCGCGTAGATTTCGAAAATTTAAATTTCATTATACTCGACATTTCAAATGCATATTGTGAAAAAACGTATTTACAAAATTAAAAAAAACTACAGGCTTGAAAAGAAAATTGAGTTACCTTTTCAACGATGTGCCCCTCCGCGCCATCTATCGAGCAATCACAATGTCTTTCATTTCAAAAAGTAGTATCGATGATATCTTTCAAAATGGTTCTCATCCATTGTTTTACGTCGAACCGTTCAAAAGTTAACAGGGGGGGGGGAGTATAAAAAGCCGCACTGTATATTTTTTATATGGCATTAACAAATATCAACATTTATACACCATAATGTACTACAATGTGTTTATTAAAAATTTATAAGAAACTGGAAATATCACGTTTCTTAATTATATCCAACATTACAACCTTTGATTAAGTTATGATAGCCCTTCCTATAATAATAAATTTTTCATACAAAATGTCAGAAAATGTATTAATTATTTCTAGCAAAATTACTCTACTTTTACTCCGGTAGAGTAAAAATAGAAGACGTAACCATGAAAAAAAACTAATTTGACTGAATTGAAAACGTCAACCTCAACATCGAAAATTATGGCATTCGAGCAAAAATATGAATTTATATGAGGAAGAATGATGGTGCACCGACAAACAATTATGTCATCAAAATCTTCCTCTCCAATTTAACCTTTTTTATTAATTAACATACTCGGAGCTTAATGGAGGTGACCTAACAGAGATGCTGCCCGGCAATAAATTTTGTGGTTAGCATATTAATCCAAAATGAGCGGTTTGACAGAAGAAGAATTTTTAATACTTTTACGTGTTTAGCGCGTGTGTTGGTACAGGTGATGGAGACTACGGGTACCGTTAATTGTATCACCTGCCACCGACGGATTGCAAAAACAATCCACCCGGTGCATCTCTGAAGATTTCAGACATTCTGATGTTCCTACTTTCGCAGGGAAGATATTTCGAAAATATTATGAAATATGAATAAATATTGGAAATTTTTAAATCATTCAATTAAAGGTAGGTGAGAACTCGTACAGTCGAAATCCACCAAAAAATAATTTAATAGCAATGTGGCACGAAGATTTACATCAGGACATGTTTCGAAGGATTACTCCTACATCATCAGCAAAATGGAAGGGGTTACAAGCAGATCTAATCTAATGTTACAATTACCGGGGGGCAAACATTCAGAGAAAAATAACCTACCATTGTATGGTGGAAAAAATTATGAAGAAATGACACCAACATTTTTTTTGACTATAGTAACATTAAAGTGACAGCATCTAGTGCGGGTTCACTAGTGTTAGGGACAGTGGTTAGTCCTAACAAACATTTTAAATTGCAAAGGATTTATAACATCATCAAAAACACATGGATGGAAATAGAAAATAGCCTTAAAGGCAAATAGCCTTAAAGGCAAATTTCCAAGTTTTCATTTTGTCCCAATATGATCTATTGACGTAAAATAATATTAATCTATAACCTATAAGAGTTTTTTTTTTTCATCTCCACAAAAAAAAATTATTCCCCGCTGATGATGAACCTATAGAGGTTCGAAACATGTATACATAATCGATGGTTTTTAACCTTCCACCATCTTTTAACTAATCGATTGTTAATATTAAATTGTGGAGACGACTTCGAGTTTTTCTAATTCGTAAAATAAGATTAATGATTGACATATGACAAGCACTTTGACCTATGGAACATCAAGTTTCAAAGTGACAGAGAAATGTATGTGACTGTGACATGGGATCGAGAAAAAGAAGTGGCTGAGTGTGGTGTAGAGATGTGTTATGAGATTCGATCTAGAGATGGGAAATAGTAAGGAGTTAAAAAGTTTTAGGCTATCAAAATGAATTTGTTCATTGATACAATGTAAATTAGGACTTTTGATTGCCTTGTTAATTTCAAGAGTTTCAAGGAGATTGAGTTTTTTACCTTTATCGCAAATATGTAAAATTTCTAGGTCAGAGTTGGGATCAAAATTATTTTTTTATAATATGGTTAGAAAAAACAGAATGAGAGTTGATTAGTTCTCTTTCAGAGTTAGAATCTGTCAAACGAACGTGTTCAGCTAGTCGTGTTCTGATCTTGCGGCCTGTTTGACCAATATAACATGTTTTACAGTTAGGGATGGAACAATTCAATTTATAAACACCAGATTTATTCAACAATGGAATTTTATCTTTAGAGTTTACCACAAAATCTTTCAGGTTGTTAAAAGTTTTGAAAGAGATAGAAAAGTTTTTGAATCAATATTAGCGTTGAGTTTATTAAACAAGATATTCTTGAGTTTAAGAGATAGAGGACCAAAATGGGACAAAGAAAAATGTTTATTTGGTAATTAGTTTTTTAATTGAAGTTGGAAAATTTATTGACATATCTGTAATATAATCTATTGATTGTTTGGATTGGGAAGCCGTTGTTATAAGCAATTTGTTTGATGAGTTCTGTTGAGAAATTGGAATCATTGAGAGGTATAGTAAAAAGGCAGTGAAAAAGTGAATGAAAAGTGAAAATTTCTAATTGTACGGATGGTAAGAGTGAAAAGGTATGATATTATCAGTGTTGGTAGGTTTTCTATATATGGAGAACTCAAGGGTGTCTGATTTGTGAATCATTAGGTCAAGAAAAGAATTCATTATTGGATTCATTTCCATGGTGAACTGTATTCTTGGGTTGAAAGAATTAAGAAAAATTAAATAGTGGTTGAGGTCATCCAAAATGCCTTCGAAAAGTGCCAAAATGTCATCGACATATCGATGCCAGAATAAAATTTTAGAGAAACTAGGATGTTTAGAAATGGTAGATTCAAAATTTGACATGAATACTTCAGTTAAAAGAGGACTAAGATTAGAGCCCATGGCTAAGCCTGATTTTTGATAATAAAAGGAATTATTGAATTTAAAAAAGTTTTGTTTTAGAACTAGATCCACTAGAGAGCATAGGTTCAATATATGATAGGTGGGTAAATTAGAATTGGAAAAAAGTAATTGTCTAACCAGCATGAGACAATCTTCAGGGTCTATACTAGGAAAAAGATTGGAAACATCAAAATAAACTAAGATGCAAATGGAGAAAATATTAAAATATGAAATTTTGTTCGTAAGCTCGAGAGAATTTTTGACTGAAAAAGGACTGGAAAAATCCATAAGTAAAGGAAGTATGGAATTCAACCAACTGTTTTATATTAAGCTACTGAAGGAAAACTCTCCACCTTATCTGTATCACAAAATAAAATACAGAACTGATGTACATTCTCTAAATTTAAGACACAGAAATACTCTTACTATACCTCGCCACCATACTGAGTTTTTCAAACGATCGTTTTCTTATTGCATTGTTAACCATATCAATAACTTACCTCTCGATTTCAGTTACTCATCACTACATAAACTCAAACGAGTCCTATTTGACCATTATTTTTCTCAACAATAATTAAGTTTGTCGGATTAAAATATCTTCCTTCCCTTGGCTAATTAATTAATGGCTAATTAATACTAATACTAATATTCTTTCTCTATTAATTTAATTCATTTATTAATTATTCTATTTGCTGTCTTTGACTTCTTTTTGGGGTTAGATGGAAGAGCAGATGTATGTTAAATGCTAATATATATTTCATATTGTATTATTATTTAATATTACATACAAACTGAATCTCGCCCTAACTATATAAATAAAATGTAATATTATCCTTTATTAATTGGTAATAAAGACATTTATTATTATTATTATTATTATTAACTAGCTAATTTGGAGGCAGGTGAGTTAGTGTACGAAACTACAGGCCTGATGGGAATATTTTCTTTGTGAATTTTGTATAATCTTGGGGTGGAGGGTTTCATCGGAGAGAGAAAAAAATTTGTTGGAATCTAATAAGATTGTCGTGTCATGTAATTCATTAAAAAAATTTTTACATAAAGTGCGAAATTTAGAGGTGTGGTTGAATCTAATATTTGAAAAATCATCATTGGAAAGAAACAATTCTACTTTCAAAATATAATCGGCTTTGTCCAAAATCACAACACAATTACCTTTGTCGGCTTTCAATACTACCAGATTATTTTCTGCCATTTACGTTTAAATTTTTTGACAGTTTTATTCGGATTAGAAGTGTTGATAGGAGAATTAGTAGTTAAGTTATGAGTATCAGAAGAGGAATTTTCAAATTCTGATGTAAATATACGTGCCACATTGGTATTAAATTATTTTTTGGTGGAGTTTGACTGTATGATTTCTCACCTACCAAGTAATATCACCTCCACTGTATGAGATGGATCGCCTACGTTGGACATTCAACTAAAGTAGAAAATAATCATATGTGTTTCATATTCTCCAAAAAAAGACAAAGAAATTACACAACATATAGACACAGTTGCTCTTCCATACAACCCTCTTATAATATCCAACATGTTTACTAATGAAGATAAAAAATAATATTTTTGCAGCAAGAAATGACCATCAAAATAACATAAAAACATAGGAAACCTATTCTAGAAATGTTTCACCTAGGAAATGGTTAAAAGAGACCCTAAGAGAGACTAGATAGGATCGAACATGTTTTCTGAAGATGCTTAGGGTATTTAAGGTTTTGATATGACTTGGCAAAGTGTTATAAATGCTTATTATCGATCCTTCAACCAATTTGGAAAACAAATGTAGGGTAATATCTGTTTGGTTCAGGCAAATTTTCGTTCCATTCGAACATTTTTGTCGTTTTTCTGGGGATTTTTTTAATTTTCATCTCAAAATCTTGAAAACATACCATGTGTCTTTATTTTCTCCAAAAAAAAACTCTAATAAATAACACAACATATAGAGGGGGCGGTATTCAACAGGGTTGCTTTTCCTTACAACCCCCTTATGATATCTAACATGTTTACCAAGGGAGATGAAAAAAAGTTTTTCTTGTTCAAATAGAGTCTTATGATAATCTCGTAAAGTCATTTTGGAAAGTAATAATAAATGGAGAAAATAATGGAAAAAAGTAAGAAGATGGAAAAAATTGAAAAAATAGAAAGTACCTCACATTCTGACAATATGAATTTGGCCATTTCTGTCCCTTTGCCACATTGTCTGCAGGAAAGTTATCCGTTGTAAAGCCCCATTTTGTGCAGGTGCCCTCTCATTGGGCTGTGACCAGTGAGAAGTCCCGTTATTGACTTGGTTCCACTCATCTTGAGTAGTTCTTCAATTCTTCGTTTCAACGGTTCTATAGTAGAAGTTACGTAAATTTTACTTCATTGGAAATACGTATGGGACTGATGCTGTGCAGACCTTGAAGCCCTGAAGAAGACGATAAATAAACGTCGAAACGTCGGCAATTTTTTTAAAATTTGGACCACTTTTATTGTCCTTGTTTCCGCTAATCCAAATCTCCAATTAACTTGAAGGAGCAATTTTACATAATGGTCGAAAATCGGGATTTTTTACTTCATTGGAAATACGTATGGGACTGATGCTGTGCAGACCTTGAAGCCCTGAAGAAGACGATAAATAGACGTCGAAACGTCGGCAATTTTTAAATTTGGACCACTTTTATTGTCTTTGTTCCCGCTAAACCAAATCTCCAATTAACTTGAAGGACGCAATTTTTACATAATGGTCGAAAATCCGGGATTTTTTTACTTCATTGGAAATACGTATGAGACTGATGCTGTGCAGACCTTGGAGCCCTGAAGAAGACGATAAATAAACGTCGAAACGTCGGCAATTTTTCAAAATTTGGACCACTTTTATTGTCCTTGTTTCCGCTAAACCGAATCTCTAATTATATACTATGTCCATTGCTTATTATGTGTACATATTACTTCCAACCACATTGTTAAATATCTGCATATCAGTAAACATTTTATGTAATAATTTTTATTAACCATTTTTTTATGGCATAACCATACAATTTTTCCGCAAAACAAATGCAATAGCACTTATTGCTCATCAGCTTTATTCAGTAATTTTTTTATTGTTGTAAGATACCCTTATATTTGTTGAATAAAGATTATTATTATTTCAATGTTAACATTTCATCACAGACAATTTTGTGTACACAAGTTTAGCAATTCAACCATTTATATGTTGTATATGTCTGTAACTTGATTATTTTGTAATTACGCACACTTTTTATTGTAGCCTGAAGAATTTCGCCGAAACGTTGGCAGTAAAACTGTTAAACTTGAGTAATACGTTTTGCTGGTCCACTTGTAGTGATCTGTGAACAAAAATAATCACTATCATAATTGGACGTGAAAACATAATTCATTCGAAAATATCAATTTCATTCATAATTTGCAGAACTCACTCACTTCGTTTGCTCATTTTTGCAAATATTTCATTCGTCTCAAATAAAACTAATATTTTCATATTTGGTTACCTAAATTATTATCAAAGATTCTTCGCTCCTAACTATAATAGTACTCCAACGTGAAGCATATCATGAAATAATTGAATGTTTTCGATGAGTTTGCGTTGGTTCTGTCGGTAACAAAGTTACGATATCAAAGAACGCGAATATTGGCAATCAAGTGCGTTCAGACTGGCGACATATATAAATATATATGCAAATGAACCCCCAGCAACATTTTACATGACATTCGCCACTTAAATTAGCATGTTCTGCAAAATCAGTAATATTTTGAAATTGATTTCGATTTTATACGCGCATGCCAGCGATCTAAAACATTAAAGTTATCGATCGAACCGTTATTTCCGAAATTTAAATTGTCCAGTATAGAGTTGCTCATGTGCTGCTATCAATTTTTGACCGTATAATTTTGTTTCGCAAGTAGTATCATCGAAAAGAGTATCAATATCGGCTACGCTAACGTATAAATTTCAGATTTTATGTATTATTAAGGAGTTGGACACCCGAGTAAAATGTCCCGAGGTAGCCGCATCTAATTATTTCGCTTTGTAATTTGATTTTTCGTTGGAGATATGCCGACATATTTTTCTTGACTGATCATTGAGTTCACGAATTTGATGGATTGTCTTCGACAGAAAAAACATGAATGGGATTCGAACGCTGGAGCGAGAGAGAGAGATAGAAGAAGAGATTTCTCATCAGATATTCATCAGTTGGAGAATAGTATATTGTGCAACAAGTGGGGAAAGTTCAACTTTTCTCACGAGTGTGGAAGTTTGTGCAAACCCACGAGTGAGAAAAAGTACTTTCCCCACATGTTGCACACTATACTTTTCCTACAACTGCACAAATTTAAAGAATACAAGTAATGTACCTTAATATTTATTTTTATGGTTAGCAAAACGAAAATAACATTGTGGTATCCTACCTCTTAACAGTTGAATAATGTATTTAAAATTATAGTTAATAGTAAAATTTGTACAATTTTGTATGGTCAAACCGCGAAAGTCTTTTCTTTTTAGTAAATTTTCTGTTATATTAATTGTAGAAGTTGAGGGTTGATCATTCATATACGGTGCATTTTCTGTTTTCATTTCAGTAAAGAGTTCGAGTGGTTGTTCAATAGAGTTGACGATTTTATTAGCAACGTTAATTTTATTTTTAATAGGCTCCCCGATGTATTCTTCTGCCACGGTATTCGATTGCCAACCTCCATGGCGCTTCAAGGTTAATATGTCCCTTTCTGCATTTACTAAAATTGTTGCCGAAGAACGTCTGAAGCAGTGACCTGTATATTGATGGGGATTTTCCAATTTTGAAAAAATTGCAATTGTGTTAGCCATACTACCAAATTTGTTAATGCCGACTACCTGTCTAGTACATTTTCTTTGCTGGTAATTTAAAAAGAAACGTTTTTAAATTTTTAAATATCAGGTTGTAAAATTTTATTTAAAAAAAATATATCTATCTAGCAGAATTCGAACCAGAAATTTTAATAATTATCCAATTCTTTTTATCAACTGAAAAACTCACTGATTACAAAAAGCTATGTTAATTCGAGGAAAAAAGCGAAAGAAATTATAAAAAGAGTTCCTTATAAATAATCTTACCTTTATTAGTAGATATTCCTTGTCTGGAGCCCCGTTTAAGAATCTCTGCAATTGGTCTGCTGTCAATATGTTTTATCTTTTGGGAAGTAATTGTCGGACTTTCTTTTCAAAAATGAACGTAATTTTTGATACATGGATATATCATTGTTATTTTTTAAACTGATAGTACTTCGCAACATTGAATATAGTGACCAAAGTGTAGACGCCTTTAAAGTTTTCGGCATCTCTTCAAAGTATACCAAAAGTACACTTCCGAAAAAGATTTTATTTTTGTATTTCTTCTCCATTCCATGAATTTTTTGTATGCCAATTCATACTTTTTTCTTGGAATTTCCGGCAACAAATCTAACGTTACTTTTGAAGCTTTTTCCAATATATCTGGCGGAGTATTATCAAAATCGTCACTACTGGCAGTATCCATATTATTTATTATGAATATGGTATGTCACTATATGGTACTAGCATACGTTTATTTTGACATCACAAGTTGAAACTGTCCACATCCGGGGAAATGTCATCATTTTAGACAATAAAGCTTATTATCTATTCTTTTTCTATATAAAACCTACTGAATAATAAAAGGTGAAAATAAAACATAATTCTGGTCGAAATAAAAATTAAAAAAGCAGAAATCGGAAAAATTTCATGTGCTTTGTTTTGATTGGATCAGTTACCAAAATCCACAAGATCGCCAAACTTCACGGATTACCTTATCAAAACAAAAATTCAGGTGTGTTAGGCGGCGGTTACATTGGATAAGAATTCGTACGAAAAGTTAGTCGTACGAATTCGTAAGAAATCGTCGGAAGTAAACAAATGCGTATATTGACATGGTTGTAGTTATATTATATACGACCATTTGTTAATTCGCACGAATTCGTACGTGATTTCCATACGACCAACATATTTTGTTTCTTTCATAGTTGTTCGTACGACTAGCTTGCATTTTGTATGGTGTTTTAAGAGTGACAAAATGGATTGCGAATTATTGATAACGTTAGTGCACGAAAGGAGATCCCTGTGGGATCAAAAAAGCAAACAGTATCACAACAGAGAGTTAAACAAAAAATTATGGAAAGAAGTAGCGACTGAAATGAAACTAGTATGTCCGTTATCTACTTAATTTATTCAAGAATAATTTTTGTGTTTTAACACTAAATATCAGTCTTATTTTCCAAAGTGTTTTCAATGAGTGTTGAAATATTGCATAAATTTGTTCCTAATGTCATAGGCAGTATTAGTAGCTCTGTAATATATAGTCGAATGTGAATTGTGTCATTCTCGTGTATTCGAAAAATGTTTCATTATTTCTTCTTAATTCTTCATATGACCTTCCACACTCTCCTTTTTTATTTCTGGATAAAAAATTGTTGTCAACCCAGTTTCCTCTTTTTGGTTTTAGTAAAGAATATTTCAGTAATGGTGATGATTCAAAATAATACAACTTTGATATAGAATCCATAATCACTACTGTTTCCGTATTAAATGAACTCATCCAATGTAACCACACACGCCTATGAAATTCGTAATAATTTATTCGTACGAATTCGTACGACTAAATTTTCGTACGAATTCTTATCCAATGTAACCGCCGCCTTATCATCATGTCAACTTATCTTTAAACTGTAAAATTCAATGATACCTTTAAAGACTTATGCACTCATATCCCAGTAATAACAATGAACCTATAAACACAACAATGTCAAGAAATTCATTTTGGGTAGTACTTTGTTGGACTACTGACAGTTTACGTTAGAAAGAAAGAAATAATCTTTATTTAACCAAGTTACGAAAAATATATAGTTTTCGGTCAATTATGGTAAAGAAGAAACTCAATATATATATATATATATATATATGTACTTTCGGAGTTTACAAATTGAATTTAAAAATATAATTGAGAAATTATATAAATTTCAAATTTCAAACCGTAAACACTCCAGTTTGTTTACGGTGAGTCAATTTTGGCAAAGAAAAAGAAACAGATAAAACAGATAAAAAGTCTAGATATAAATATAATAAAATAAGTATATACAATTTAAAACTTAAAATTTAAATATATAAAATTTAAAATCATTGAACAATCCAGTGTTTTGAACAACCACGAAAATTGTTTTCTACTACTGATCACCGGTGATATAGCGGTTACCCTGATAGTTTTGTAGCTCAAATTCAACAAATGGGGCCTGGAAATATTCTTCAACTGTATAGAAACAATGAGACAAAATATGTCTTTTAATTATGGATTTGAATTTTCCAGTATTATTTAATGATTTGATACTCCTAGGTAAGTGATTAATAAATTCAAATCTAGAGAATTTCTTGTGATTTAGTGAGCCTGTGATGAGGTAATCTCAGGTGATCCGCATTTCTTGTCCAATAGTTATGGACATCAGCATTGGTCTCTAGGTTGACTCTGTTTTCATTGATTTCTATTAACGAAACAAAAATATATAATGATGGAAGGGGCATTATATTTAAACTTTAAAAAATGTCTTTGAAGTGGTCTCTGAAACCAGCACCGGCTACGATCCTAATAGCACGTTTTTGGAGACGGAAAATATTGTTAGCATGACAAGAGTTTCCCCACAGCAACGTAACGTAACTGAGATAAGAATGAAACAGAGCGAAATAACATGATCTCATGATTTCTATGGATAACTGTTTACTCAAATTTCGTAGCACGAATATAGAGCTTGACAGTTTTCGGCATAGTTGTTGGACATGACAGGACCAGTTTAGTTTATCATCAATTACTAATCCAAGCAGCTTCACACTATGACCTTGCGCAATGTTCCTGTTCGTTGAGATGATGAGATTCTGTGTTTTATCGTTGTTAAGTTTCATATTATTGGAAGTAAACCATTTCCTAGCTCGAGTAGTAGTTATATGACTATTTATCTTCAAATCTTCTATATTTGTGTTAGCATCGACCAAAGTTGTGTCATCCGCAAAAGCAACACAAGTCTTAAGATACATATTTTGAAATAAGTCATTCACATAAATAATGAATAGGAGAGGTCCCAACACAGAGCCCTGCGGTACTCCATGTATGATAGGTCTATAAACAGATGATGAGTTATTAATGTTCACACATTGTTTTCGATTTGTCAAGTATGATCTGAGGAAGTCGAGCGGCAAATCCCTTATTCCAAAAAACGCCAGCTTTTCGACCAGTATTTCGTGAGAGACACAGTCTAAGGCTTTGGAGAGATCACATAATGTAATTGATACACTTTTGCCACTCTCCAGACCTTCCACTATGTCACTCACTATCCTGAAAACTGCCTGGGTTGTACTACATTTTTTTCTGAACCCAAATTGGCATTGGTCAATGAACTGTTTGGATTCCATATACATCATGATTTTAGAATTATCTCAAAAAGTTTTGAGAAAATTGGGATAATTGATATTGGACGATAGTTGCCAATTTTGGCAACGTAGCCTTTTTTTAAAGAGAGGTATAACTTTTGTTAACTTGAAAACATCAGGAAAATTTCCATCACGTATACATGAATTGAAAAGTAATGTTAGTGGTCGAACTAAAATATCTGTCAAGTTTTTTACAATTTTGCTATTTATATTGTACACGTCAGTGCAAGCGGAATTTTTCAATTTAATGATAGCTTCAGTCACTTCATTTTCAGTGATGGGCTCTATGAAAAATGAATTACAAGGAGTACCTATGCCTTTCATATATGTGATTGCATTAGAATCTGTTTTTTCTTTGGGAAGCGTGTTGATTATATCTTCTGCAAATGAAGCGAAAAAGTTACTGAATTCAGAAGTTTCGATAAGTTCTTTTGGAAGTATGTTTGTTCCTTTCGTAGTTCACTAATCGCCAACTGTCCCGAGCCTTATTTTCAGAATTTGCAATAACGATTATAAGTACGTTTTTTACTTTCAAGTCACGTTGATCCCTTAGTCGAGTCAGAAATGTTTTATACAGATAATGTATCCCTCATGCTTCTCAAATTTTTGTCTCAACAGGTTATTATTTGTATTACATTTCCCAAGTGGAAAATGTTGTTTCATAAGTGATTCAAAGTTTGTCACCAAGAAATTCGCAAGGAAATCAGAGTTATTCAATGGGTTTTCATAAATTTACCAAGATATGTATTCAGTTTTTCAATGCCGCGAGAGGAAATAGTTCTGCGCCAAACATTAGAAGTGTTATTTTTCTCAAGTTTCAGAGTCATAATCTGGGCTCGATGATCAGCTATGTAAGCATCCAGTACTTGAGTTTTGTAGCTAGTTTCAGTACTGACAGAGCTCAATTGTATATCCATGTTTACAACCAAATTGAAGAAAAGTCACATTCAGACTCGAGAAATGGGGCTGATTCATGTGGATAGGGTTTTTTTACCATAAAACTTCATTTTACTTCAGTGATTCAGGTTTTTTTTATAAATCGTTTTTTCAAACAGAATTCCAACCCTCAATATAAAATTAATGGCTATCTATATGTAACGAATAACACTTCCACCATTACCTCAACTGTGTGTCGAGGAAGACGGTGTGTAATGTTGAAAAAAGATCATCGACGGCAGGTGGTTTTCACCGAAAACAGACGCCCCGTAACTGGGTTCTGATTGGTCGATTGACACGAGACTACGGGAGTGTGCGGATACATGCGTTTCAACGTATTTTGGGCTATTGAATTCATTACGTAAATGGAATATAAAAAAAACGAGAGCAAGAAACCTCTTGTAGTTTCCGATTAGCGAAGATGATTGCGGAACAGATCGTCAAATTCAAAGTGCGAGGCACGTAATCGTTAAAGGTTTTTTGGGAATAACGAAAAGTAAAAAAATATAGTACCTATTTTAACGAAACAAAAAATTAAAGCAATGGTCTTTCTCCGGTGCCGAGCAATTCAATATTATGGTATATTTGATTTTTGAATTAGTATTTTGGCCAATAGAGCTTCGTTTTATGACACTCGACAGGGACCCAGAAACGTCTTGAAATTACCCTCAACTTCTTCATCTCTGATAAGGGACTCCAAAGTCTATAAAGTCTATAAAGAGGATATTTTCCATCCAGCATTGGAAATAAAAATCACTATCCAACATACGTTTATGAAAGATCCTGAATACTCCCCTAAAGAAATAACACTTAATTTCAAAAAGCGGATTTTTTGGTAATGACTGAATTATTCAGAGAAGCTAGTTGGGAAAACGTTATCAATCAGACGGATGTAAATATAGCCTTAGATAATTTTTATATTACCGTTAATAATATATTTAGCTCTTGTGTACCAAAATTTGTGTTATATAAAGAATATAAAAAATATCCACGTTGGTACACGAAAGAAATAAAGAATTACTGAAAGAGAAAAATTGCTATAGAAAACTGAAAAATGTGTCGGATTACTACAATAACAAGTATATGGAAGTCAGAAGGTCTCTGAAATCTTTGATAAGAATAGAAGAAAAAAAGAATATTAAAAAAGTAGAGGAAAACTCGATATCTGATGTAAATTGTTTTTGGAATTATGTTAACGAGAAAAGAAAGCATAGTATCAACGTGGATACTTTTAAATTCAGAGGAAATAACATATTGACTGGGGACACGGCTGAAAGATTCGCAGAATTTTTTGCTAGTGTTTATAGTACAGATAGTTCAAAATATGCAGATTATTTTGAAGATGGTTTAAGCTGGGTGAACGATACATTCAATATAAATGTCATAGAAAAATCTGATTACAGAGAAGCTATTAAAAAGCTTAAACCGAAAAAAGCTGCCGGTATCGATGGTATCCCACCATACGTATTGAAAGGTTGTCAGGAGTGGCTAAAATCTCCTTTATTACATATTTTCAATTTGATTATTAAAACATCTCATTTTCCTACTCAGTGGAAAACCTCAATCTGTACTCCAATTCATAAATCGGGAGATAAAATGGATATAGAGAATTACAGAAGTATCTCTATTATGTGTGCACCTTCTAAGCTTTTTGAGCAAATTATCTACTGCAAATTATATAATCATGTAGAAAATGTAATTGCTGACGAACAACATGGCTTCATGAGCAAAAAATCCATAAATACCAACTTATTTTTATTTACTAACTATGCCAACGAAACATTAGAGAAAAAACAACATACTCGATTTTAGCAAAGCGTTCGATCAGGTAAACCATGACTGTCTACTGCAAAAACTTAACAAATACTGCTTTTCGAAAAATATGTTGAAGATATTTATAAGTTATTTGAGGAATAGATATTGTGTGATAAAACATAACGGAAATACTTCTGGTAAATTTCTTGCAGCTTCTGGAGTGCCACAGGGATCTAACTTAGGGCCTTTACTCTTTCTCCTGTTTATAAACGATCTTCCGACAGTTATCAAATACTCCAAGTGTCTACTGTTTGCTGACGATTTGAAAATATTTAAACAAGTACTAACAGTTAGAGATTGTGTGGCACTTCAGAAAGATATCGATAGTATAATTGAGTGGAGTATCAATTTCAAATTGAACTTTAATATTGGTAAATGTTCTGTCATTACTATAACGCGTCAAAAAAATCCCATTAATTTTGATTATAGAATGCACGATGAATCATTGAAGAGATGTACGGAGGTGAAAGATCTTGGAGTAAAATATAACAATAGACTTTCCTTTTCTCCTCACATTGAAAGTATAACTAAATCAGCAAACAAAATGCTTGGATTCATAATAAGACAGACATCTCCTTTTATCAACATAAGAACCATGAAAATTCTCTATTATTCATTAGTACGACCAAAATTGGAATTTGCTTCTATAATTTGGCATGGAGAATATCAAACACTGCTCCAAAGACTAGAAAAAATTCAAAACAAATTCCTGAGATATCTGTATTTTAGAAGACACCATATTAGACCGGACTATAATACAGTCAGATCAACTCAGCTTAGGCAAGAATTCAAGATTTATTCTCTGGACAGTCGGAGAACTCTTCTAATAATATTATTTCTATATAAAATTATGAACAACTCAGCAAATTCTCCTGAAATTGTGTCACTAATTCCATTCAACGCTCCTTCAAGACGCACTCGAACTCAAACAATGTTTCATATACCTTCAGTTTCAACATCCGCGAGGGCTCCTCTCATAATCATGCTTCGCACGGCCAATAATATCAACTCGCTAATCACATTAGACTGGAATTTAACATCTAATAGATTTCGAAAACTAATACTGGATTATATAAATAATGTATCTGTATGAAAGTTTTTGAGCATTCAGCCCCTCGAACCCCTAGGTTAATTTTTGTTCATGATTTAGAATATTTAGTTTATTTTAGTTAAGTTCGCATGTGTGCCGTATACATTGCTAATTTACAGGCACTATTCATGTAATTAGGTCGATAGGCCTGTATGGATATTATTCAATAAATAAATAAATAAATAAATAAAATAAATAATGGTGTGAAGATGTACTATCACGTACCAAACCATATACTGAAGAAAGCCACATTAATACTGAAAGCTTTAAATGAATTATAAAAACTACTCAGTAGCAGACCCTATTATAGTTTGCAAGAATTCTACAATGACAACTTACTTTAAACCCCAAATTTAAGCCAATGACGGATCTGTTCATTTAATTCATCTGTGATTTTTTATGTGTTGACAATGCTAAATACTCACGCTGATTTTATGGTATAAAGGATTTCATTGTAGATTAATTAGTTTTATTTTATATTAACACTTTTATAAAACCTATCAAAGCAATAGCTGACACCTTAAAAACAAAAATTTTATAAATTGTCAAAATGAATTTCTTGACTTATACTCATCTGATTATTACTATACATATTTGAATGTGTGAACATGTGTTGTACCCTAATTTTATATTATTCATCCTTCACTTTGTCAACAAGAACTAGATTCTTCAAACAATGAAGTATATTTTGATTTGATCTGACCTCATCTCGTGGTATAATTTTGATAAGTTGTTTGGTTTGAGTTCTATAACTCAGTTTGATCGAGGTTGTAAAAAAATATTGAGGCATCTATAGGTTGAAACTATTTTTCCTACAACTGCTATGAAAAGTAGCGTATTTCTCATAGCTTACTTAATTTCAAAACCATGTATTGCTCATACGGTGAGAAATATTTTTTCTCACGGCACTTTGCCCTCATCACATACATTTATATGGAGAACCAACAAAAATCGAGAAAATCTCAGTTGGATGCTGTTCAGCTTTAAATAGTTAACACAACTGTCAGATTATAGAAGTTTTTTAAATTCTTGAGGTAGTTTTCATTCGTGCTTTGATAAAAATCGCAATTTCTATTGAATATTATTTTAATAAGACATATACCTATTTATAATAAATATTATGGATACTGACAGTAGTGGCGTCCATCGGATTAATGGATTTGATAGGTTTTCACAACGTTTCGAATGCTTGTATCTGCCATCGTCTTCAGGTGAATACTGTATTCACCTGAAGACGATTGCAGATACAAGCATTCGAAACGTCGTAAAAAACATTTAAACCCATTAAGACAATGGGCGTTCTAAATCGTGACGCTTGATAATTTTTTTGACAGATTTTCCACGTGACACATCGTGTTGAGTTTGTCATCAATGGATATACCAAGTAACTTGACACTTTCCCCACCTGTTAGTGAGGAGTTTGAAAATATAATAAGATTCTGATTTTTAGCAGAATTGGACATGAGCATAATGAAGCATATTGAAGGATATACCGTCGGCAAAATATTGCAGGATAAAAATATAGAATGCGCGAGGCAAGTTTTCATGGAAGGATGGTCCACAGGAATAAGCACCTTCGGGAAAAGGTAAAAGATTAATAATTACAAACATAGCTGGCTCTTAAAGTATCTGCACCAACAAGGTTTTTCAATCTGCGAATCAAGAACGTGACTCTTGATAATTTTTTTGACAGATTTTCCACGTGACACATCCTGTTGAGTTTGTCACCAATGGATATACCAAGTAACTTGACACTTTCCCCAGCTGTTAGTGAGGAGTTTGAAGATATAATAAGATTCTGATTTTTAGCAGAATTGGGCATAAGCATAATGAAGGATATACCGTTGGTAAAATATGGCAGGATAAAAATATATAAGGATGGTCCACAGGAATAAGCACCTTCGGAAAAAGGTCAAAGATTAATAATTAGACACATTGGTAGCAAAAATGGATTTATCGATGGTGGCTTACTAGCATTTCAATCAAAACGGACTGGATACTATCATGAAGACATGAACGCTGATGTTTTCGAAGAATACTTCCAGCAAAAGCTAGATCTTATACCTCCGGCCCTGTCATAGTCTTCTTACAAAAAAATTACATTCAGTGGCTTACTTCAAATAAGAAGCCATCTCACAAAGATAGGCTGAAAAAGGAGCTACTGGAGATTGTAAAGTTGAATAAATCTCTTTGAAGGAAATTTGTTGTCGACGAAATCCTTCAAAACGGAATATAACGGTACTTTGCCTTCCGCCATATCACTGTGAATTAAACCCCATATAATTGGTGTGGGCGCAAGTAAGAGTTTTTAGCAAGGCATAACACTACTTTTGAAATAAGAGACGTTGAAAACATCTTGGAAGAGGGAATGAAGACAGTGGATTACGAAAAATGAAGTAAGTGCGTCGAACATGTGATTGGAATAGAAGAAAGAATGTGGGAAGCTGATAACATGCTTGAAAACATGGTAGAGCCCCTTATTATTTCTCTGGACCCCAACAACGATAGTTCATCGAACTACTCGGAATATGATAGCTAAAATTTAAAAATTAAGTTGTTTTGTGAATAGTTTATTTTTTATAAATATTAATATTTATTCCAATTTATGTATTTTCATATTATTATTACTTCTATATAACTTTTTATCCACTTAATATTAGAATAATTAATAAATCAATTATCTGCCTATCTCTATAATTATAATCATGTAAAATTATTATTATACTTACTATTCTAATAAACCTGTAGTTAAGCCGCTGTCACATTAATTTCATTCAGAAAACTCCTCTTTCTATTGTAATGCAAATTAAGGTGACCCTAATTTGGGACTGATTCGGGATGTGTACGTCTTAAATAACCGAAATACGGAATTTTCAAAAACTATCATTGCAAGTTTACAATACAAACTTTAAGCTGTCCACCCTGTTTAAGGGGTTCTGTCATTGCAAATTCACATTTCATCACTCTCTCACATCAGGAAACAGAGTATAACAATAAGTCTACTTTAAATTGGTTCTGTCATTGCAAATTCACATTTAATCACTCTCTCACATTAGGAAACAGAGTATAACAATATGTCTACTTCAAATTGGTTCTGTCATTGCAAATTTACATTTTATCACTCTCTCACATTAGGAAACAAAGTATAACAATATGTCTACTTAAATTGGTTCTGTCATCCAAATACAATTTTCAAAAACTTCTCAATTTACAAACAAATTCAATTGTCCACTTTAATGGGTTCTGTCATTGCAAATTCACATTTATCACTCTCTCACATTAGGTAACAGAGTATAACAATATGTCTACTTCAAATTGGTTCTGTCATTGCAAATTTACATTTTTCATCTCTCTCTCTCACATTAGGAAACATAGTATAAAAAGATATCTACTTCAAACTGGTGATTGGTGAAAATCAATAAATTAATTGTGAAATCTACTTTTCCGGCTGGCCGCGCTATTGGTTTTTGAAGTATCACTTCAGAGGACAGTAGTTGCCAAATAATTGGGTTAATGATAAATGAGATTCACAAATTTCTGTTTGACAATTTGGGTTGTGTATTTTCCAATGAAGAAATAATTGCCCCCAATCTCACAGGCCATATAGGCGATTTGAATTTCTCACAGAAGAAGAAACTCGAGAAAGACAGACGCTTCTGTAAATATACGGCGAGACCACCACAAACAGAAATTCATTAAAGTACGGATCCAATTTTCGAACTGATTAACATGTTGAATTTGGAGACAGAGTGAAATTCTCTCTGCAACCTTTATTTGGAAATTTTACCGGCTCCTGGGAATTTTTTACCAATTATGTATGTTATTTTGGAATATCTCGTCATTATGAATGTTTACCAGAGTTCATAATTATGTAGCGCGGTATTTTAATATTAGTGCCTTTTTTGCCACTTTAATTCTGGGTCTCATTATAACCAGTGCGTATATAGTGTTGAATTGTTGGGGGTACATTGCATATTTTCTTTTATTGCACGAGACCACATTTAAAAGAAAGTAATGACCATAAAAAACTAAAAGAATATACATGGAAATGTGTCACAAGAACTTTTCAATATGATGAGTTACCAACTAATATACTATAATATGTGAACAGAGGCGAACTGGCTCAGTTTTATATCAGCCCATCAATGAATACTGTTTAAATGTTTTTGGGAAGGTTGCGATACAAGAATTAATATCAACTAACCAAATCCACGACTACAACGTTAGAAATAAAAAAAAATGTCGAACAGCAATGATAAAAACCACGATGCCACGATGGTACAAAGGAGTCTGATGTCTGAAGGTAAAAATCTCTACAGTTGGATCCCTGACAATCTGAAAACTCTAGGAATTCAATCTTTTAAAATACAATTTGAAAAACCTCATCTCCAGCAACTTCTTCGACGTATAAACACAAATCAGTGTACTGAACTTTTCCATGAAAATACTGTGATAAATTCAGACAAACCTAAATCTACTGAATGTATTATTATTGTAATATTACTTCTACACTACTCTTTAAAAGCTTTTATTTGACTTTATTTGTATGTTTAGGTTCCGGTAAGAATGCATTACAAAATTTTTGTTGGAGAAAAACCAAAATGGCGGCTCTAAGATAACGGAGAGATTATGGTCCGATACGATTCAAAATTGGTATGTAGGGGTTTTCGGAGACAGAGATCACGAATTTTTTGCAAAATTCATTAATTCAAGATGGCGGCTCCAATATGGCAACGAATTTTGTGGTTATAGCCCGATTCCAATAAAAATAGGTATGTGGGGATATTTGGGGTCGGAGATCATGATTTTTTTTGTCAAAATTCATTATTTAAAATTGGTTTTTGGGGTCTGATATATTTTTTTTTTGTCAAAATTAATGATCAAGTTGGCGGCTTTAAGATGGCGACGTGTTTTGCTATCATAGCCCGATTCCATTCAACATTTTTATGCGGTCTATTGGCATCGGAGATTATAAATTTTTGTCAGAATTCAATAAAACGACGGATTTTATAAATGACTAAAAAAAATAAAAAAATAAAAAATTACGGTTCCAGTCGTCCAATTACCTTGAAATTTGGCAGGTGTTCATAAGTCAAAATGGGGACTTCAATATGGCGGGCAACATTTGTGTTTATATTCTGATTTGAATCAAAATTGGTATGTAAGGGTTTTCGGGGTCGAAGATTATGAATTTTTTGTCAAAATTATTAAAATCAAAATGACGGCTCCAAGATGGCAGACGATCTCTGTGATTATGGTCCGATTCTATTCAAAATTGGACTGTGGGGTTCTAGGGGTAGGAGATTATCGATTTTCGTCAAAATTCATGAATTGAAGATGGCGGCTCCAAGATGGTGGACGATTTTTGTAATTATGGTCCGATTTGATTGAAAATTGGTAAGTGGGTGTTTTTGAGGTCAAAGATTATGAATTTTCTGTTGATAAAATTAGAATGGCGGCTTCAATATGGCGGACGAACTCTCTGATTATGCTCCGATGCTATTCGAAATTGGTATGTGGGGGTATTCATGATCGGAGATTATGCATTTCTTGTCAAAATTCATAAATTTAAGATGGCGGCTACAAATGGTGGACGAGTTTTGTAATTATGGTCCGATTCTATTCAAAATTGGTATATATATGTATATATATATATTGGATTATGAATTTATTGTCAAAATTCATAAATTCGAAATGGTGGACGAGTTTTGTGATTATGTATCGTTTCTATTCAAAATTGGTATATCGGGGGTTTTGGAGTCGGAGATTATTAACTTAGTCGAATATTATAATTTTTTTGTCAAAATTGAAGATGGCAGCTGCAGGATGGCGGACGAGTTAATTTTTAGATAGTATCCTCGTTGAAGAACTGGATAGCTCAAAACTTACAGGAAAAAGGATCTGAAAAATCTTTTTGTATACTCACACTATTATTACACGTGAATAAAATATTATTATTAAGTAACTTACCGTAAAAAAATTATGACTGCCCAAGTTTTACCACAGATTCATTCACTCGTGGAAATTTTAAATTTTATTTACAAAATTCATCTACTTTGACAAATCATCACTCTATTCCTAATCAATAACCTACCACACCTCAAAAAACATCTAGCTCCTTAGTCAATTTAAGAAATTCTTTCCCTTTTCAATTCAGTGTCGGGATTATTGATTATGATGAATGGTTCGAAACGTCGGGTCTATGGAAATTCCATTAGGCACAGTGTCATTAAAGAGTTAAGTAGCTTTGCGAAATTCGATCTTTGGCAAAAACTGGCGATACTAATCGGATGGCGTGAATTATAACTATACGGAATGAGAATGATGATGGATCGTTTCGGAAATCAGCTTAGTACAATTTCTATCATTACCCCTTGTACGATGATCATTAATAACCGCTGGGTTGAACAAATTTATAAATTTCGCTAGTAATAAAAGAGTACGTTGGATTATTCTGAAATTTAGAATGAGATTATTCTGTAAATTCAAGGGTGACCATAAAAAACACCTGTTCCTTGTTCAGTGATGAGAGAAATTGAAATAATTATTTAATCTTGTTTTTTAATATAATGGTATATTTTTCATTTAGATGATTATTTTCTGCTTTTTAGTCTTGTGTATGTGAAATGTAATTTCTTTATTTTTGTTTCACAATATTTTTGTTCTCTCTCTCTCTCTCTCTCTAACACGCTTAATTCTTCAATCAGACAAACAAGAAGGCAGACAAACAGAGAGCCAAGAAAGCGAGTTAATATTGCATTATCATCCCGTTCTGAGCTATGTTAAAAGTTTCAAGTCTCTAGTCATCAGGAAGTTAGTTTTACATGGATTGCAAAATGTGTACCAAACAGACAGACAGACAAATAGAAAGACAAGAAAGCGAGTTGATATTGCATTGTCATCCAGTTCTGAGCTATGTTCGAAGATTCAAGTCTCAGACTCATCGGGAAGTTAATCTAAAATTGATTTGTACCAAACAGACATGAAGGAAATAAAGTTCATAAATGAAACAATTAATTTAAAAAAAATCTGAGCTATCTAGTTCTTCAATGAGGAGACCATCTAAAGATCAACTCGTCCGCCATCCTGGAGCTGCCATCTTCAATTTATGAATTCTGACATAAAATCAAAAATTTTAATAGAAACCGTACATTATCACAAAACTTGTCCACCATTTTGGAGCCGCCATTTTCAATTTATAAATGTTGACAATAAATTCATATTCTCGACTCCGAAAACCTCCACATTCCAATTTTGAATAGAATCGCACCATAATCATAGAGATCATCCGCCATTTTGGAGCCGCCATTTTATTTTATGAATTTTGACAAATAAATTATAATCTCCGACCCCGAAAACCCCCACATTCCAATTTTGAGTAGAATCGGACCATAATCACAGAGATAGTCGGCCATCTTGGAGCCGCCATTTTTATTTCATGAATTTTGACAAAAAAATCATAATCTCGACCCCCGAAAACACCCACATAGTCAAATCGGACTATAAACACAAACCTCGTCCGCCATCTTAGAGCAGCCATTTAATTATGCTTGGCAGATTTTTTGCGTCAAACAGTGACTTTTGCTTTTGCCGAATTCCGCAATGTTAAAATACACACGTAAATATATATTTTAAGCTTAAATATTAATATTCCAGTTTTGTAGACAATAACCTATTTATTGTTTCGACATTAGTGATGGGCAGAATCGAAAACAATTCAAAATCGAAATAATAATCGATGCAGTTTTTGAGCCAATCATATCTCAAACAATTGAATTTGACATTTCCATACTCTGCGTTTTGCTTAACCTCAACTCATACATTATTGATTTCGTGCACATTTGACAGATGGGCGACATTGGAGTTAAAACAACTTCACATTTCCGCTTGTTAAAGAACGTTTATCCGAATTTTTTTATGTTTTTATTGTGTTTCGAGTCAAATATTGTGACAATGGACCTGACAAAATATTATTCCAGTTTAGATGATGTTCACCAGGAATGGTATAAAGAATTTCACAACAGCACAATACGAAGGCATGATCATCTATGAATTAAACAATAACATTATGTAATCCAACTACTGAATTCTTTTTGAAATCGGTAAAAATGTTCAACTCTCCAACATAAACAAATAGGAAAAGTGAGATTGTTTTACCTCCAATGTCGACTATTTGTCAAATGTGCACGAAACCAGTTATTTTATCAATATAGGCTTGAAAAATTGTGTTTCTGCTAAATTCACCATTTTTGCTTTAGATTTAGAAATAAATTGTGTAGTGTGAAACACTCACATCGAAATGATCTTCACAAAAATACATTCTTGAATCTGTTGATAAACTGTGAACATCATTCCTCCTTGCAAATTTTAGCCATTTTTCCGTATTTGTTCATTGATTGGAACATATATAAATAATTTGTTTGGCGTTTTATAGTTGTGCTTTTACACTGGGGCACTATACAGTTCTTGTAATAAAATGAATTCATTTTAAATTAAAAAAAAGTAACTGCCATAAACGGAAATTATTGTTTGTTTACCACGGCGTGACGTCATTCAAGATGCCATCACAGTCTGAAGCGTTATCGAGGTAAATTTAAATTAGTTATTGAAAACGCAAAATACATAATGTAAATGTTCGATTTTTTGGTAAAATATATATTAAGGTAGAGTATTAACAAATTTTTCAAATTTAGTCAACTAGCCTATTATTAACTGTTATATACTAAAACTACCTGGTACCAGCGACTTCGTCCGCGTTGAACTTTGTATATTTTTGTGACTACTATTAAAAATTCACTCACCCCTTTTGAGACGAAATTTCTAAAAATACTAAAACACGTATTTCTTTATTTATAACAAAGACCTCAAAAACCAAAGACTCTAAAGCTAACGGAACTCTCACATAAACTTCACACCCCGAAACATGTATTTCTTTATTCCTTACTCCTTACAAAGACCTCAAATACCAATTTTTGTGATTTTTTAAAAACACTGAAATACATATTTCTTCTATTTGTAACAAATACTTTAAATATCAATTTTTATGATCCCAACTTGAAAACTAACGGAATTCCGATATAAATTCCAATCCCAATTTAACCCTCATTTCATCCCTTAAGGGGTTGAATTTTCAAACATATCGATTTGATTTGTATCAAAGACCCCCAAATACCAATTTTCATTATCCTAACTTTAAAACTAACTATACAGACTTTCAACCCCCATTTTACCCCTTCAGGGTTGAATTTTTTCAAAAACCCTGAAACACATTTATCTTTATTTGTGCAGAAGAGCCCAAATACGAATTTCAAAACCAACTGTACTTTCACTTTCACCCCCATGCTCACCTTTTCACCCCTTTAGGGATGGGCTATCAAAAAAATATGCTGTCAAAATTGTTGCTTTAGGTCCAGCGGTTTGATCTGGGCGTTGATCAGTGAGTTAGTCAGGACATGTAATTACAATATATCTACATATTACTCCAAACACAAGGTAGCTGCTGTGAACCGTTGTGGAGATCCATCGACTGTCTTCCATAAGATTGACCCGGGCCTCCATTATGTTGTAGTGTCATCAGAACTACATATGTGTGCCAAGTTTCAACATAATCGGTTCACAGGGGTGAAAACATCTCCTATTTTTCTACCCTTACAGTGTAATTTTTTTTTCAAATCCAAATGGGACCAATATATATACCCTATCCATGAAAAAAATTATCATCAAAATAGGACTACTCTGTAAAAATGTATGTGTGGTCATACATACAAAAATATACTGTACGCGTCAACTAGAGAACCTCCTCCTGTTTTTTTGTCGGTTGATAATTATTATCAAAAATATGACATGATCAACCTTTGATTATCGTTGTTCTTTATATTTCTCCAAATAAAACTGTATCAACCATTATAAAATGTATTAATCAGCAATTACTGTTCTTCACTATTGAAGGTTCAAGTCTTTGCAATAGCAATTACCATGAGTTTCGAAGAATCCCAACCATTAATCGATTGTTTGAGAGAAAAATTTAATTCAACGATGAATAATTAATTCTCCACTTCAATCAACAACGAGATATGTTAGTAGAGTTTATGTTTCTCATTTCAGTTATGATAAACCTCTGATTTCATATTCAAATGTTAATAATCATTGACTACATTTATTTGTAATGCTCGATGTAAATATGTGTATGACTTTCTGTTGCTCACTGTTAAGTATATTGTCAATATACTATTGAATTCTAAATTGAGTTAGGAGCTTTATGGAAGAGGAGAAGCGAACCAAAGAATGCAACAGTTTTTTCAAGAATGTAACTCAACACATGTTCAAATGGAGTACCTGGCGAGAAATATTTGTTAATAGAATTATAGGCGCTATTTGTTTTTAACAATGACTTAATTTTCTCGGCATTTTTTTTAGGTGTTTACAATAATTATAGGAGCCTGGAGCTTTCCACAAAGAGACATCGACATTGGATTTTGCTTCTGATACTCAAACTCCTCTATGCTCCTGATCTGAAACTAGAAACCAGGTTGAGTATTGACGATTTATTCATGAATTCAGGCCGAAATGCGAAATGCTGGCAAAATTTATTAGTTTCTCTTGCCTTTTGGCACCTCTCTTACATGTAAAATTTGAATACAGCCACTTTTTACATAAATCCACATCGAGAGATCAAACGTGAAAGATACATGGAAGCTGTTGGCACTACATTTTAACGCGTTTTGTTTCTTTTCGTTGTTCGTCAAGTTGTCGCCCCGCAGATCAGCATTCGTTAACCGCTGACATTTCAATGAATCCCACAGAGTCATTCATTGAACGTTTTTTCGAAATTTGCATGTTAAGATCTTTTCGACGTGGGAGATTTTTGGCGACATGTCCGCCAAAGAAAGACCACATGCAAAATAGGGTTTTCAAGTCGATCGTCTTTTATTTAAATCCGGCTAACTTTGATAGACGTGTCCGCTCGGCATCGAGGACTTTCGGTATTCAAATCCTTGAATTATATCTTTGGTCTTATCTAATTTACAATGAGATTCGCTTTTGCTCGTTTTTAGATTGAGTTATAGGCGAAAAGATAACAAATTGATATTGTATGTTGTTGCCTTAGATGTATTCGCTGGGAATGTTGGTCCGGGCACGATAAAGATTGAAAAACTGACATGATCTTGGGACATTCGATGCAGATATTTGTGGTGAACCTACATGTTGACCAGCGGACGTCCATGACTGGATTTGTTCATAACTAGAAAAGCTCATTTTAATGATGTGGAAGAGATCTTTGATGTAGAATCCGACCATTCTGCAGTTATTTTAATAGGCCACCATGAAAAATGCCTTTTCCTTCAAGATTTCTCTCTACAATGTACATTTTTATCTATAAATGAACAATCATTATATTTAGATAAGAACTGCCCCATTTTTTCTTCATTCAATCACATCCAAGATTTCTAATTTCGATAATGAAATGACAATATTTGCTTCTACTCCCATATACCTGGTGTCAACAAATCTACTAGTCATAACTTTTTTTTTGCATATTTTTCACTTTCCGGTCACTTCCGGTTTCAACGGAAATGGCTCCGGTTTTGAATTTTTAAATGGAATGCCCTGTATATTGTAACATTTTTGGATTTCTGAGACAATTCTGGATCAGAATGTGACATTTAAAAAAAGTTTTTTGACGGCTACTTCATTTTTTTAGAGTCACTTTTAATATTGTATCTAGGTGGCCATGATCGGACGTAAACTAATCTGAGGACCTCAGGTGATGCCAGAACATTATAATCGCAAAGTTTTAGTGACTAGTATGATAGATAAGAATAAGACAAGATGGCAAAATTACATTTTCTAACTATTATCTTTCAAATGGCGACCATTTTTTGGCAAGCACTTTCCGAAAAAAGGATTTTTTGACGAATCTAGCGATACTAATTTATTTGTAATCGGTTTAAAAATAAGAACATAAATTAAATATTACTAGGGAAAATACTGGATAATAATTCATTTACTTTTGTCAAGTGTGTGTCATGGATAGCCATGATGCATAATATTTTGAAGTTATTTTTATCAAGTCTTCTTTGGAAAACAGAACACTCACTTAGTTAATGACAGTGACATAAGCTTTATGAGCAGACAGTTAAAGTTTCTTAGTTTTCGTTAAATTTCTGTTTAATTTTTCTTCAAAATAATGTATACCTACTCAAAGTGAAAAAGTGGATATGTTAGTAATATTTGGAGAATGTCATAGAAATTCAGGGAATGCTGCTAAGTTGTATGCTCAGAGATATCCCGATGGGCAACATCCAGCCCAGTTTTTTCCGTATGTTGAGAATCGTTTTAGGCAAGAAGGAAATCGAGAGGTGGAACAGACGTTTATCATAAATGAAGAGACTAGATTAACGTTCTTGCTATGGTTGAGGTGGATAAAACGGCTTCTTCAAGAGAAATTAGTCAAGAAATGCAGATAAAACACAAATCAGCAAGAAAAAAACTGAAAAGGCATGGATATCGAGCATTTAAATATCAGTATGCTGACGTTGGCGATAGACGGGTAGTGTTTCGTGATTGGTTGCTTCAAAATCATAGAGTAAACCCAAATTTTATCAACTCTATTCTATTTGCCGACGTATCACGATTCACAAATGATGGTATGTTCAATAAGCAAAATACTCGAGACTGGGCCCAACAAAATCAATATGCAATGAGAGAGGACAATTTTCAAGAAATGTTTGTCTTCAATGTCTGGGCTGGTACCGTTGGAAAAAGAATAATTGGGCCAATATTGTTTCAAGGTCAGTTAACAGGGGTTAGGTACTTGGGTTTTCTTCAAAATGAAATCGAGGATCATCTTAATAATCTACCTTCAGCATTTTTACTGCGAATTTACTCCCAACAAGATGAAGCACCTTCTCATAATACCAGAGAAGTTCTTAATTACTTAATAGAGCATTTCAATAATCAAGTTATTGCAACCAATGGTCCAGTACGGTGGCCTGCCCGCTCGCCGGATCTCACTCTGCTCGATTTCTTCATTTGGGGATATGTTAAAGGAAAGGTTCACTATGCAATAGGCCCAGCCACTCTTGAAATCTCAGAAGAAAGAATTGTACGGGCATTTAGAAGTATAACGCCTCAAATGTGTTGAGAGAAACAATTGAACGATTTGAAATGTGTCTTGAACAAGGAGGAATGAACTTGGAGAATTTACTACAATGAAAGTAAATAAATTATTATGCAGCATTTTCCTTAGTAATATTGAATGTCAAAAAATGGTCGCCATTTGAAAAATAATAGTTAGACACGAAAATGTTATTTTGCCAACTTATCGTATTCCTATCTATCATACTAGTCACTGAAACTTTTTTGCGATTGTAATTTCCTGGCATCACCTGAGGTTCTCATATTAGTTTACAACCGATCAATGTCACATTCTGATTCAGAATTGTCTGATTTTGATACACCTAATATTATAGAAGTTATGACTTGTCTAATAGATTCGTTGACACCTGGTATTGTTATTCCCCCATATAGGGTGTTACAAAATTCAATACAAATATTTCAAAGGCATAATTCCTTTGGTCAAATTAAGACTTCGTTTACCCATAAACATGTGACCTAAAATTCACCCACTCCAAACTACATACATCGCAAGTTGCGCGAAAATAATCGTAAATTTTGAACTGATGCTACAATTATGCATCAAATATTCGGAAAATTCACAGGCCCCTTGTTTTTTGGACGCTCTATTCATGTCTTGCTTAAAAAATCAGGTAACTCTAATTCAAGGGGGTGAATGAGGTTTGGATACAGTTTTTATGACCAACATTTTCTATTTCCGCCAAAAAAAAAACAAATTCACACATCACCATTAAGTTGGCCTAAAAAACCCAAAAATTTTGGCGTTTTGCATTTTGTCGAATCAGCTAACCGTTTTCGAGAAAATCGCTTGGAGTGTTATTAAAGTAACAAACTAAGATACTTAGTAGGCTATGAGTTTTTACTTTGTTTCCGTTTTGACGCTTTTGTAAAACAGCACCTCGATTTACTTGTAAGTTTGATGTTTGTTAAACGGTTTACATCTTTTTGTGTTTTTCGGTTTAGTGTAAATTCTGTTTTGTGTCTTGTACGTTGAAACGGAAAATTATTCAAATAAACATCTCGCCGACATCCATTTTGTTTATGGTCTGGCTACTGGTGATTCAGTTGACACTCGAAGGTTGTACGCAATAAGATTTCCTAATCGCCGTCTATCCCTCTGCACAAGGGAGGAAATTCTGATGAGTCCTCTAACTTTCGTCCTATATCTCTCATTCCAACCATCGCAAAAATCATAGAAAAATTTGTAAAAAAACGACTACTTGAATTCATAAATAAGCATAATATCATCAGTGAAAACCAGTTCGGCATCCAGAATAATAAAAATACGCACGATGCTATTTTCTCATTTCTGAATAGAGTCTATTCCGAAATAAACGCCGGTGAAAAGATTGCCGCAGTGTTTTGTGACCTGTCAAAGGCATTTGACTGTGTTGATCACAAAATACTGCTGAGAAAGCTACAACGATATGGATGCAGAGGATTAACCTTCAAATGGTTCGATTCCTACCTAAAGGGACGGACACAAATGGTCAAAACAGCAGAACTATAAAAAAAAGGGAAATTAATTCGGGAGGTCCACAAGGTTCTGTATTGGGTCCCATCCTTCTTTTATTATATGTGAGTGACCTCACCAAGCTCAATATCTCTGGGAAGTTCACCCTCTTCGCAGATGACACAACCATACTTTGGAATAATAAAAACACTTGTGAGTTGCACAACATAATCTCTGTCGACTTGGGAAAAGTTCAAGATTGGTGTGATGCAAACATATTATCTTTTAACTTAACAAAAACTAATGTAATATTAAGATGCTCACTCAATGAACTTTTCTTTGAAGACAGATCATTGGAAACAAAAAATAACACTAAATTTCTAGGATTGTTCATTGACCAGAATTTAAAATTGGAGGATCATGTTAAGCAACTCACTGGCAAAATCTCTTCTGGTTGTTTTATGTTAGAGTGATTTTTTAAGAATTGGGGTTCAACACTGCAATAATGGCTTACTATGCACTCATAGATTCTCACTTACGCTACGGAATACCGTTTTGGGGAGCATGCAGCCCAACCTTATTTAGAAGTTTATTAATTTCACAGAAAATGGCAATAAGGTATATAGGGAACCTTAATCCAAGGGATTCCTGTAGAACCTTCTTCAAAAACCATGAAATTCTAACGGTAACTGCATTATTCATACTGGAATCCGTGTGGCTAATAAATAAACATATACTAAACTTTACTGCGTCTTCTTCCCACTATAACACCCGGAACAGCAGACACACTCTGAAACTCACAGTGCCAACTAAAAACATCACCAGAGACTCCATATTTTTCAATGGTGGGAAAATGTACAATCATTCACCTCTGTACATAAGATCTGCCAATATAAATGACTACCAATTCAGGAAGTTAGTCAAACAATTTCTATCTGATAGACCTTTTTATACTTTGCAGGCATATTTTAACGAAAACTTTAACTGACTCACTCATATTTTTTATATTTATTAATCAAGGTGCATTTAAATTGTTACCTTCTATGTTTACTCTTTTATAAATTTGACTATTATACACTTTTATATATACATTATTTTTATAATCTATTTACTTTTATATCGTCCATATTAACATTGTTTGTACCCTTGCAGTTTTTATTTTTTATTATCTTTTGTCTGCATTGCATTTTTTTACTCTATGTGTATTCACTAACCAAGCTTTGTCAACAAGATTCTGTCTTATGATAATAAAGCATATTTATTATTATTATTATTATTATCCAACGACCAACTTTTGCAAACATTCATCGTAATCTTCGCGAGTACGGTAAATTACAGACTCCAAACTTAATGGTGATGGTGGTAATGGTTTGTTTTTTTTTGGCGGAAATAGAAAATATATGGGAAAAAAGTCTTATTTTGATCCCAGGAATACGTCCCTCTAATATTTGAATTGAATTTTGTAACAACCTGTATAATGGAAGGACCCCGATTTTGAATAATACGGTATTTAAAGATATTATTTTAAAATCGCCCAGATTGATTTTTCTAAATGGATGATATCAGTAAATTAAGTTAATGCTTTGGTGTTCAAAATCTGAGTAACTGGAGTTGTTTTAGGTAATATAAAGAAAAATAAACCGATAATATAATTTCTAAACCCAGCAAATTACTAGCGACAGTCCCACGGTTTTGAATATGGCATATCATTCCAAATCTGTGGAACCAATGACACAAAATTAATTTCCCATAACGTATAATATCAATTTAGATCTTTTCGAGAGGGTGTTGTGACAATATTTCCTTCGATATTTCCTGTATAATTACCACCCAAAAACAGGTGATGGTCTACAGTTCTGGTAAATTATCACTCCATGCGGAAAAGGTGTTACTCCATAATATTGCTTCTCACCCTTTTCAATGATATTTTTCATTATTGAGGATTGGCGTCATTAGTATAATTTGTATACGAAAATATCGAAATAATTAACGGAAATAACAGAAAACCTGAAATTATTAGGAAATAGAAATGTCCACGGTTTATATAAACTTTAGAAAGTCAAATTAAAAAAATATCTTCAATATGCCAGAAATCACTCAATGTGGAATTTTGACAAATTGCTAGTCCCGGAGAATAGTTATTTTTTTCTCATTTAGATGAACGATTTGCAATTTGTCAAGGTTGAGGCCCCCTGAACTATTCGTGCAAGTCACTGTTTGTATAATAAATCGTTTTATTCAATTTTCAAGTTATCGGTTTAACATTCTTTTTGATAGAAGAATTCCCACATAATGCGCCATGAACTATTTTATGATGTGTTTCACGAAATACCATCATGTATCTTTTACACGAATTGGGAATATTCTGAGCGAAAAAAAATCCACCTGCTCGGTCAGTATTTTTTCAAAGGATCAGTTTTTGTAGATTGTCTTGTGGGCATTAAATTTGTCCTTAGGAAGTTATTTTTTATTGATATTATTGTAGCCCTTTTACTATTGGTCTGTTAGTTTAATGTTGAAATGAATCGAATAGTTATGGACAATCACATTTCTTCCATAACATATTCGATGAAAATACTTTTTTACTAGAATGAATTGACAATTAGTAATAGTGAGTTTATACAGCATGTAAAATGAAATAAGAAATAAGATGAAGTAAAATGGGAAGTAATAATTTTCAGAGTGCTTATAGAGCTGAGTAAATTAATGTAGGAAGTAATAAGCTGCCAATAGAAATTTGGGATTTTATGTTAACATTACCTCAAACTTCAATGATGTATATTTGTTGTTTATTGAATAAAAAGTAAGCCACTGTTGACGAAACAATAACAGTATTATAACATATTCATTATCCAAAGGCATTATTGGCCAAAAACAAAATTTGTTAAAATGGCACAGACCACATTATTGAATTTAAAAAACTGTGAACCGACCCGCATATATACAGACAAAAACTTGAAAACTACTAAAACCAAAGTAGACTATTTCTTAACCAACATGTCATGGGAATATTCTGAATGCGTAGTGGAACTACAATGGGAGATCATTTAGGTCTTGGCATAAAATTAAAATTTCAGTCTGACTCAGTTTGGGTGTCTTGTAATTATAACACGAATGATACACATTTCAGCTATAGAAATACATCTCAAACAGTCTTCAAACACATATTGCAAACCAGAATTTTTCGTCATTATATGAATATGATACACAAAATAGTAGTGTTGATCTGGTATATAAAGAATTTGTGAATACTCTACTTCATTACGTTGATTTAACATGCCCTAATGTACAAAAATCCAAAAATAATGTGAACAAAAAATCCTGGGTTGACTCCGATCTTATTCAGATGGGCGATGACCTTAGATATTGATGATCACTTTTACTATTTATATTTTATAAAATTAGGATTATGATCTGCCCATCATCTACAATTTTGAGAACTGACTACACTACTTGAGGTAAAAGTTGTTTCGTCAGAAAATAGAACATTTTTTGAGAAATCACGATTGTTTTCTAACATTTCCTGGAACCATGCACAAAAATAAAATCGAGCGTCATAATCTCTGTCTCGCAATACTTGCACAAATTTTGGTTTGTATGGGTGAAAGTGATTTTGCTTTAAAATTCGTCTAACAGAAGTTTGAGATATTTCTGCTTTTTCTGCAATAATATTTGACGAAACTCTTGGTGTCTCAGTGACTGTCAGTAAAACATTGTTTACATTATTTTCATCATTTATAGGCTTAACGTGAACACTTTTATATTTATTTTCAACCGAACCAGTTTCCTTAAATCTTTGCAATATCTTTGCCTCCGTAGTAAAATGCAAATTCTGGTCTGGATGTTTTAAAATTTTTTCTTTTGGACCCTTTCTATTGATATACTGAAAAACACAAAAACTGATAAAGAACGACAACTCCAATAAAATTGTCAACAAGTTACATTTGTTATTGTTACAACAAAAATAGATCTTTTTTCAAAGCCGCCTTATAAAATTCAAAAATATAGTCATTGAAGTTATTTTTTCTAACCAATATTAAATTTAGCGAGGATAAATAATGTATTATTAAGTTTCAATTAAAAATATTAGTTGGTTTAAATATTATTTACGGGTTGAGAATATTGAATAAGCTCATGTGCATCAATATACAGGACATGACTACACCTCGTGACAAGACTAAATCGTGTTTTCATAATTAATCTCCCGCAAAATGTCTATTCCACAAATATTTGATTGGTATTGACCCAAACTTATGTGATTTAGGTTATTGAAGCTGTTTCCAGATAAAACAAGAATGTATAATGTTTCTTAGTAAGGGTAAAGGAATAAAATAGTATTTTTTTAATATGGTTCAAAATTGGTACGTGGGGTCCTTGTTGAATTCCAAACACAGTTTCTCGATAAATTTTTTCGATATCTTGACAATTTGACCCATTTCTTGGCACCACAGACAACTTTTTTTTTAATTTTCGCCAAGTTAGCAACAATGAAACAAGTTATGCATATGAAAATATTTTTTTATAAAATAGAGAGTTAACAGAAACCAACTAAAAAGAAGTATATTCCTTTCAGAAAGTTGGGATATATATTTAGAAGGGCTAAGCCGTCCTCCACCTTTCCGGCACTTTCTCCTAGCCAATTTTTTAGAGCTTAAAGTAAAAAATGAGCTTTTAGAAATAGCCGTACTTATGGCGAGGTTAGCCAAAATTCTAAATGAAATGCTGGATATTTGGATAGATAGCCAGAAACAAACATTTGAACACTGTAAGAAACACTCCTGAAAATTTCCTTAAATGTCCTTTCTGTTAAGCCTCTAGGGAGTTGAGTATCAAGGCACCCCTGCTCGTTCATCAGATTGTAATGATCCTCATTTACTTCACTCGTCCAACACTCATCCTCTGCAAACATACTTCTGTCTGTGAGAGGACTGTGACCGCTGACCACAGGGGTAGTGGCAAGACCTCTCTCATCCCTTACAAAAAACAAGAGGTCATTGTAAAAAAAACTTCGGTTGTAGGAGGCACAGAACTGGGCACTTTCGAACTATTTATTTTCTGCGAGCTCCTGCCTCCACTTCGAAACCCATAGCTGATTCTCTCTAACGGCAGTGGAAGAAGAAACCCCCAGATTATGGGTATAAAATTCTGACGTGTTCTTCACATTGAAAAGGTTTTATTCAGTGTATTCGGATTTCGTTATAAAAATACTTGAGCCAAAAAGGTTCAAGGTATCTGCAGAAAGGCGAGCGGTCTTTCAGATCAGGCATTATGCTGTCTAGAAAATAATCCCCTCTGGTTCTCTGCTGGATGGGGCCATGAGTCTGCCAATATAGTTTTAATTTGAAGGTGGTATACAATGTCGTTCCAGAAGTGCAGCACTTGAAGAAGAAGCACATTCATAATCATTATTGTTGGTATCAGTATATGAGATTACATGCCGATTGTTATTGCTTTTTTAGAAATTATTGTGTTTTTGTCAAATAATCTTCCAGTAGCAAAAAAGCAATTATACATGTAATAAAAGTGTACAGAGATAAAAAGTGAAATCAATGAAATGTTTTTTCAAGTCTGCTTCAAATATTCACTTTCGAAAGAATATTTCCATCAATACCATTTAAGTAAATATTAAAATTCATGTTATATTGGGTTATAGTGTTTTTGATTCAATTGCTCAAAAGTTAGCAGTTGGTATTTATTTCATTTTCGTAAATCATCAGATTTTTCGAATCTGTGGGAAGATTTTGGGGGTGTTCAAGACCACTGCTTTAGATGAGTACAACCACCAAGATGCCCTGGATAACTTGCTCGCATAATTTCAAAAAGAATTCAGTAGTTGGATTACATAATGTTATTGTTTAATTCATAGATGATCATGCCTTCGTATTGTGCTGTTGTGAAATTCTTTATACCATTCCTGGTGAACATCATCTAAACTGGAATAATATTTTGTCAGGTCCATTGTCACAATATTTGACTCGAAACACAATAAAAACATAAAAAAATTCGGATAAACGTTCTTTAACAAGCGGAAATGTGAAGTTGTTTTAACTCCAATGTCGCCCATCTGTCAAATGTGCACGAAATCAATAATGTATGAGTTGAGGTTAAGCAAAACGCAGAGTATGGAAATGTCAAATTCAATTGTTTGAGATATGATTGGCTCAAAAACTGCATCGATTATTATTTCGATTTTGAATTGTTTTCGATTCTGCCCATCACTAATGTCGAAACAATAAATAGGTTATTGTCTACAAAACTGGAATATTAATATTTAAGCTTAAAATATATATTTACGTGTGTATTTTAACATTGCGGAATTCGGCAAAAGCAAAAGTCACTGTTTGACGCAAAAAATCTGCCAAGCATAACGGCATAAATGTTGGCAAATTACTACTGTTTGCTTTGCTAAATCGTGATTACATAGCGGATTATACTTGTTTTTCTAGATATAATTGAGAACAACTGTATCAACTTGGCAAAAATTGCTAAAGACGAAAAAAATTTCACGTAAACTGTTCTGTTCTACGAAAATGTTAACAACAACAATTTGTTTTCTAAAAATAATAATATTTATTTTTTATAATAAATGATTCTGTTTTTTGTTATCTCCTTATAATGATTAATCATTAGAAACTCCAATCCATCCGATTGATTCTTAGTGGACACAAGCCTATTGGAGTAGGCTGGTAAAGTAAGTAATTTGTGGAGGTTTTAGGGGACTCCCACACTATCGCAAAGTGTTGTCCATAAAGGATTTCCTCCACCTCCCAAAATAATAGTATTTTGAAATCTATCCAAATTAGATAGTTTGCAATTAGTAGATTTTAGTCGCAGAGAATAAAAAAAACAAATTTTCAACTAAAAATTAAACGGACGAAAAAACAAAAAATTAAATTAACCTTTTTAGTCTTAATAACTTAGCTCCTAAACTAATGTAAGTAACTAATTTTGAGTCGGCGCCAAACAAACAATCAACGAAGATCAAATCAAATCAAATTTAATTGAGTCCGTTTCGTATTTACAAAAAAACAGATTGGACGAGTCACAAAAAAAACATCTTTGTATGAAGATAAAGTAATAAATCGATAAAAAATGTAAAAATGACAATACAGAACATTCATGTTTAAGAAGAACAAAAAAGTAAAAATATATGATTTAAATACCATTAATGTAGTTTCCAAACTGTTCCAAAGTGAAAAAGCATTCCTTTATTAGGAGTTTTTTTAGACGGCATTTGAAAACCTCTACGCATTTCGAGCTCTTCAAGGAAGAGGGCAGTTTATTGAAGAGGCGACTACCCGCAGTAATCGGCGATTTTTTTTGGAAAGATAAAATAAATACTCGTTTCGTATCAGAGGCAACGATACTGTATGATATGGCTGAATAAGCTAGACACATTCAATATTACTTAGTAGCATTTGCTTAGCTTACTACATATGCTATCTAATTGTTTTTCCCAATAAAGATTGCAATCTATCTGTGTGCCTAGAAATTTAGTGTTTTTGGATAATTCAACTGAACGCCCCTCAAATGAGATATGTGGGATTGTTGGTGTTCTGTATTTATTGTAGAACTCAATGCACACTGTTTTGTTGTGGTTTAAATTACTTTAAAGAAATGATATACTTTTGTGGCAATTTTCAAACGTTAATTAATATAGAACACATCTCACATGTTTATTAAACATTATTTACTATATCTAAGCTTTTTTCATTGATTGGGAAGAATTATTTGAAAAAATGTGAGATACTGACTTTTATCAGAAATATTAGAATGTCGATCAAATGAACAAAACCTTAAGTTTCTACAGCGGCAAGACATCATTAAATGGTTGATTTTTTTCGTTTATTATTATTTATAGATGAAAGTGTAAAATGCTCTTGTGATTCAGCAATTTCAATTCAATCCAGCACTATCCATCAATGTTTTTATGGTATAGTTTGTTTAAATCCGTTTTTATCTCTTTCACTTTTAGAAAATTTTTACTCTCAAATTAAATATAGATAATAACACTTTATTAGCACGTCATATTTTGGACCAGCTGCCCGTTATCCATGTAAATAATACGAACCGGCTTATATTAGGTTTGTTCACTTGCGTTACGCTAACGTCATGCAAAGCATTCAGTTGTCCCGTAAAGAAGTTTTACTGCAAAAATATGCGGATGTTAGGTATAGTCCATCCAATATCAATTGCAGAAGCTGTTTCTATAGGGAGCAAATAAAAATTCACTTCGCTAACACGAGCGTATATGCGAAGAAACGGAACGAAAAATAATCTGTACTACTTGTATACAGTCTCCGTCAGCACAAAGAGCCCGCTTGTCAACGTGGACTTGAAAGACTGCTGTCTGTTCTACAACCGATTCGTCTGGGCCAATCAAGTCAGACATCAATGCTTGCAGGTGTGTCTATACGATGGGAGGTCATAAATCACGCGTTATATTTGTGTTTTAATAGCTCTGAAAGATTAAAAACCAGTAGCGTCTGTGGTCTTTGTATCCGCGGCAAGCTTTTGAATCTGTTACTCACAGAATAACCTACATGTTGGGGATGCAAACTTACATACCGAATACCGAAAGAAGAACATCATCCGATAAGACCTGGTTTAACAGAAACTGCTCTAGAGCTGTGGCTTCCAAACAGGCAGCATACCATCGATGGCAAAAAAATCCGGGACCTGAGACCAGAGCAGCATACGTTGAGGCTAGAGGCATTTGCAAAGAGACAATAGAATGTTCAAAAGATGCTCATAATGCCAAAATAAGATCAAAACTTGTTGAATGTCCCAACGGATCCCGTTCATTTTGGTCTTTCGCCAAAGCTGTGGGAAGAAACTTCACTTCCAGCTCTTTTCCTCCCTAACCAAAGAAGATGGAACACTAGCAACGACTGCCAGGAAAAGCCAATATCTTTGCGCACCTATTTGCTGGAAATTCCACTCTGGATTCTTGGGAAAACAACCCCCGAACATTACACCTATTGACAGTCACATGCCGAGATCACCTTTCGCCAACGTACTATCAGAAAGATTTTGCTGGGTCTCAACACCAACAAAGCCTGTGGATCTGACGGAATCCCGCCGATTGTTCTCAAGAAATGTGCCCCCGAACTAACACCTGTTCTTTGCAAGTTGTTCAACCACTCTTACAATTTGGGAGTATTTCCGTCCAATTGGAAAATTGCAAGAGTACAGCCAGTCCCTAAAAAGGCAAAAGACCCTACCTAGCAACTACAGACCTATCGCACTGCTATCTATTATTTCAAAGGTCATGGAAAAAGCCATCAACATCGAGCTCATGAAATATCTGGAAGACTCAGGAATTATCAATGATAGGCAATATGGCTTCCGCCATCAGAGATCAACTGGTGACCTGCTCGCATACGTCTCACATATATGGCGAGCTATCTATTGAAAAGTATGGAGAAACTTTAGCTGTGGCATTAGATATCTCCAAGGCGTTCGATCGAGTTTGGCACCAGGGACTCCTTGCCAAGCTTCCATCTTATGGCTTGCCCCCTCAGCTGTGTTCTCTTGCTAGTTTTCTCTCAAACAGGTCTCTCCATGTAGTGGTCGATGGAGTTTCATCTGACACTCTACTCATAAATGCTGGTGTTCCGCAAGGATCCATTCTAGCACCAACACTATTTTTACTTCACATCAACGACCTGTTGAAAGCAACTTCATGTCCCGTACACAGCTTTGCCGATGATAGTACCCTCCATACCGCTTTCTCTTCCAGGGTCCCTATATCAACCCGTGAAACCAGAAATGAACGAGGAAGAAATGTTAACAATATAAATATGGACTTAGCAACAATTCTCGAATGGGGATCCAATAACTTGGTAGAACTCAATGCAAACAAAACACAAGCATGTCTTTTCTCTAGAAAAGCCGACTCACTGTGCCTAACATAACTTTGTCAGGAGTAACCATACCACTGAAGTCATCCATATCGATGCTTGGTATTACTATCAGCAATAACCTTTCCTGGGAAAATCACGTGAGGTCCATTGCCAAAAGTGCATCCCAAAAACTTGGTTTTTGTTTCGTGCCAAGAGCTATTTCACCTCAGTCACTGCATGATCTATAAGGCACAGATCCGACCTGTCCTGGAATACTGTTCCCATATTTGGAGTGCGGCACCTAAACATATCCTGAAGCTATTGGATTCTGTCCAAAAAAGGGCAATTCGTCTCGTCGGTGATGCCTCGCTTACAAACTCGCTCACTTGTCTGGAACACCGTAGAAAAGTTGGCGATTTGTCTCTATTTTATAGATATTTTCATGGGCGATGCTCTTCTGAAATATCAACAATCGTTCCTCCTTTGGCAGTCTCTTCGAGATTAACCCGTCAAGTTCAGTCTTCACACCCCTTCGTGGTCACTTTGGAGACCTGCAGAACATCACTTTCCAAAGACTCATTCATCCAACGAACTGCGAGGCTTTGGAACTCATTGCCTAGGGAGGTGTTCCCCGAGGCATACAACCTCCAGAAATTTAAGAAGAACACCAACTCCTACCTTCTTTCCCTTGGTTTCCACGATGTTCTCTGAACATTACAGGATATCCCTTTTCGTGGGAACCAGAACATATAAAAAAATCAAACAATGAAATAAATTATTTTTCTTTCTTAATGTATTTGTATAAATAAAAGCTTGTCTTTGTTTTTTTTTTCATTTTTCATTATTTATGAAGTATTTTTAAAATCTTAAAGTATCTAAATAAAATTAGTTATCTCCGCCACTGCTGCTCACAGGATTTCGCCGCAAGACTTTTTTATGCTTCTGCAATTGATATTGGGAAAACTTATACCATCCGAGTCGATTGCTGAACTAGCTAGGCAGCCTTAGGATCCTTTGAAACATGTTCCGAGTGATTCCAACATGTACTTTCAGTTCTTAGTTCAAAATATATCGTTAAATCCAGTTGTTACACCTCATTAGCAGAATTCACAACTCTTTCGGCAAAAATCATTCACAAAAATCCCCCACAGGTATGAAATTTGTAATCTATCGGCATTCATTGTGACAGTGGTACTAGTTCGTAGCAGTACGCCAGGTGGTCTCGGACGCACCCTGTCAGACGCGTAGCTCGCTTGATTTCTCTCGAGGACGAAATACGCGCGACAATTGAACACCTTTAAGCGTCAAAGGCGCATGAAGAGCACGTTGCCTTGCCTTTTCGGTGTCGGTTAGTGCTAATCCTAGGCATTATACTATTGACGTGAAATTCCATTTGAATTTGAACGTGAAAAGAACATTTTAGACGGCTGATTGGCGCTTAAGAAGAAACAAGCTCTCCTCTACCTCATATACAGCACAGCACTATATCCTATTGAAATGCAGTTTACGATGATTTGAATTATTTTCTTTCAGAACGTAGGGCTGTTCTGAAAAACTATAGCGGCAGGTTATGTTTATGATTTATTAAGGTAAAAGCACAATATTCCGCCGTAGTTAAGGGTTTTTTGAGTTTGAGTTCAAATATTAGGAAAACAGATTTAGTTATATCATGCTTGGCATTTTTAGGAAGTGAAATGATATGTTCTGAAATATAGGCATATATTTTTTTTACATAATATAATGTCTTTTTTGGTTAATATATATATATTTTTTTTTAATGTCAAAATCTCCTATTTCCGATGTAAATTTTTGACTTTGACCCTAATTCCGACCTAAGAGGTCCCTAATTTCGACACATTTTTTTTTATTTTTTTTTTATTCAAAATATATTGTAATTAACAAAAAAAAAACATTAAATACGGGAAAATATGCAGAACGATATATTTCTTAAAGTAATAAAGATATTACAACATTCAAAATAATCCTTTTATGATAAAAAAACACAAATTTGTAACAACTTAAAAGTATTCAAGTAATAAAGTACTGGAAATGTGTACCTAAGTATTTCATTGAGAAGAATATTGCATTTTTTAGTCCATATCTTTTATCTCAGGAACAGAGTAAAATCCTCTCTTATTTATAAGACGAGGAGCACTTATACGAGAAACAATTTCATCTTCTTCGTACCAGATGACATCCTCAATAGTTGGCCATCTCCAATGTATCCCAATTCGTTCCAAGGCCTTAATAAAAAATTTGGTTTTGTTTCTGTCAATAACTTGTCCAGGAAAATATTTATTTTCATATATAATAATCACGTAACCATATTTTTGATAACCGCATTCACTTTCTACTTGTTCGTCTTTTGCTTTGTCCGAATTCATTGTAATATCTTCTGATTTTTCTTCTAACTGTTTTTTTCCGGTCGCTACGTTCTCATGTTCTCTATCAATTTGTGTTTCTCCTGCTTGCGGTTGTTCTTGGTTTATTTGTTCTTGGTCTACTTCTTTTGTAGGTGCCATTTTGCTGAAAATAAAAAAAAAGAAGTACTTAAGTATCAAAATGTTTATTTATTCATTTATTCAGTTGTTCATTCGTTCATTCGTTCATTCGTTTATTCGTTCATTCGTTCATTCGTTCCTTCGTTCGTTCGTTCATTCATTCATTCATTCATTCATTCATTCATTCATTCATTCATTCATTCATTCATTCATTCATTCATTCATTCATTCATTTATTCATTTATTTATCTATTCATTTATTTATCTATTCATTCATTTAGGCATACAAAGGCCCAATATACAATCAAACAAAATATTTTAAAATTAAAATATTTCAAATATTACTTACCTCATCTAGGTATATGAGGGCCCCTTTAAAGGCGGAATTACCTCCTGGACCATAAAAAGCGAATGCTTATGCCGACGTATTTTTAAGGTTCTGTCAGATTTGTGTCAATAATTATGTTGAAAAAAAACAAATAAAAATAAAATTTTAAACTTACTTTTTACCTAAATTAAGAATGTTTTCACTTTAGAAGAGTTTTTTTTTTAGTTTTGGGGACACATTCTTTTAACATAAAAAAACTTAGTTTTCTAGTGATAAATCTATACGACGTATTTTGCTCCTAGCATATATCAAGGCCTAATTGACAGTTTAAAAAAATTTTTTTTTCCAATTGCAGTTCAAATAGGTTTTAAAATTTGATTTGAATACAACAGGAGAGAATCCTTATTTTGACGTATTACGGCGACATTAGCTCTGGTAACAAAAACGGGCCCTTATTCCAACGTATTTTTTGAACGTATTTGTTAAAGTTTTGTGTCCAAAATTATAAACCAAAACCTATAAAAATTTATTTTTAAAACCATTTCCTTGACATAAAAGAAAAATGCAACCCGCTTGGGTGAACAAAACTTTTAATTTTCGAAATATTTTTAATCACTTCAATCGACCTATTTACCAAAATGGAGACGTTTTTTCACTCACTGTGACAACAGACAGACCCAGTCGGAATTAAATGCAAACTAGATCCAAACGAGAGTGGCTTACCCCACCACATTGGCGCTGTTGCGCAATCTAAAAAATTCTGTAACGGATACATTTGGTCGCGTTCAGATATTCGTCGCCAGTTTAAAGAAATTGACTGACAAAGTTCGCCTTATGAAATAGGGCGGGATTAGGGCTCGATTCAGCATACGTCGGAATATGGTGCTTTTACCTTAGTAAAGAAAAAATATGATGGGGGTCTGGAAATTAAGTGTTCGATATTCACTTGTCGCAATCTTATTATTGCCGTGATCTATAGACAGCCAGGCAGTAATTATAACACGTTTCTTGATAGCTTCACAATGTCCATAGATTTTTACATAAAAAAAAGGCAAAAATATGGTGATAGGTGGAGACTTCAATATAAACTTTATAGGAACTGATAATAGTCTGTGCCTGATCTCTGGTACAGTTGCTGCTTACGGATTAGGGATTACCGAAACATCCAGCACATGCTTGGATAATTTTATAATCTCTGATTCTCTGGAAAATTATAAAATTCTCAACATTGATTGCGGAATTTCTGATCATCATTGTCAAATTATCAACACATTATACGTTGAAAAACTTAAAAAACAAGGTAACCGTTTATGAAATTTTTTGAAATATGAATTCCGAAAACAGAGAGGTTTAATAATTTCCTGTGTGAAGAAACCTGGTTAGAGGTCTCTAATAACAATATAGATATTGCTTTTGAACAGTATCATATCTCATTACTTTAATCTCTCTTTTCCCATAATTAAATATAGCATTAGGAGACAGATGAAAAAAATAGTGGATGAACGAGGATTTGTGTAAGTTGAGGAGTAAAATTTGCTTGTTTTCAGATTTGTCTAAGAATTACCCGGAATTAAAAAATAATTACAAGGAACTGAACAAACAATATTCCTTGGAACTATCTAAAGCAAAACGTAGTCACATTGATAATAAAATAAATTATTCAACAAACAAAACGAAAGCAACGTGGAACATCATTTCGGAAATACAAGGTAAAAAAAGGCAGCCAATTTGAAAATAATAGAAACTGATGAACAATTCGATGATGAGGTAGTCGCCAATAATTTCCTTAGACATTTCAATCATGCTACTGATAAAGACGGAAATGATTTAGAATTTCTAACGTCGAATATACAACTTAATAACAAATCATTTTTTTTTGCGCCGGTGACTGAGCCTGAGGTAGTCGGTTTCATAAACAGACTGAAACCGTCTAATTCTAGTGGTCTGGACAATATATCGAACTACATTTTGAAGCGGTGTAAATATGGTATCAGCAGTGTCCTCACTTTCTTGATAAATTTAAGTTTCACCCAAGGTACTTTCCCTAACAAACTGAAATCTTCCGTGATTAGGTCTCTTTACAAAAAAGGTGACACGAATGAATACTCCAATAACAGAGCGATTACCTTGCTGTCAAGCATATCAAAGCTTTTCGAAATAGCCTTAAACGAACAACTGTCAAACTTCTTTTTGAGAAATAATATAAATTCCAGTAACCAACACGGATTCGTGAAAAAAGGGCCGTAGATACAGTTTTAATAGATCTGAATATTCAGATTGTCGATGCCATTGAGTCAAAGTTGATTCCCCTTGGTTTATGTATTGATTTTTCTCGAGCTTTCGATTGTGTTGACCATTATCTCTTACTTGAGAAACTGAACCGATATGGCCTTCGAGGCATACCACTAGATTTCATTAAATCGTACCTAACAAATCGTAAGCAAGCAGTGCAAATCAACAATAATTTCAGTCAAACCGTTAGCGTTAGTCAAGGGGTGCCTCAGGGGTCTATTTTGGGACCTCTTTTGTATATAATTTTCGCCAACGACCTCATAACTTTCCTCGAAGGTATTCCAAATGTAACCTATGGTTTTTTATGCCGATAACACTAATTTCTTCATTACAGAAACTAGCATCGATCGGACAATGGCTACTGCTGAGGAGGTATACACTCGGTGTTTATTATGGTCAGAAAAAAATTTCATTAATTTGAATAAGGAAAAAACAGTTTTTATTATTTTCCATCGAGGGCACAATCAAACGCTATGTAACAATAACGCATATAATTTCAGTTTCCAAAACGATGTCAAGATCTTGGGAGTTATCTTTGATCAAAAGTTAAACTGGGAATCTCACATAAATAATCTCTGTGGTAAATTGAGATCTGCTTGCTATGCCTTGAGGTCATTAAAGGAGCACTGCAGTCAAAAAATACTCTTCACTCTGTATTACGCGAATTTTCACTCTCAAATTCGATATGGCATAATGAATTGGGGAGCTGGCACTGATTGTTCAAGAATATTAATTTTACAAATAATCCGCGTTGAGAATCCTCTGTAATCTTCCCTGGGGACACTCATGCTGGTACAGTACATGTTTCTGAAATCCTCATTGAATTTCCTACATTTTGGTTCTAATTTGAAGTCCATAGAATACGGTTCGATTTTCTCCTATTTTAGGGGTATATGCCTTGAGTGATTTTCAGGAGAAATTGTTTTTTTTTCGACTTATATCTTGAAATTATAGCAACTCGACTGTCCTGAATCGATTGCCATTGTTGTTGCGAGTTGAATTCAATGAAATATATACTCGTAACACAAATATCTATTTCTCAATCAGTACAATCATAATAATGTCAAATCTGATTTTTTTCTAATAACCCCTTCTCCCAGGTATTTCATATACAGAATGATATCACTACATCTTTCCCTTTTCAAATGAACAAAATAAAAAATTGAAATAAGTTTAAGTATATTATTACATCATAGGAACTGAAACTATAATATATAATCCAGAAGGTGGCAAGGGAACTGAAACTATATATAATCCCGAAGGTAGCAAGGTTTTCTTATAGTACGACCAAAATTAGTTTTATATATACTGTCTCCCTATTGAATGAATGTGGTTTTTTGTGGAGGAACAACGTTTCTTGACATTTTTTTTGGGTAACCTTCCACAGCCTGAAAATGAAAATATAATCAGGAAAATCTATACAAGTGTAGAAAGGGCAAACTGATTAGTTCACCCCGATAAGTTATTGCGTTCACCAAATTATATTTCCTATAGAAAAATAATTCAATTTGTCAAGAACTTGCCGTTTTCTGAATTTGCTTATCAAAAATTTTTTTTTTTAAATTCAAAAGATACTTTTCTATATAGTTTTTGCTTGACGTTTCGGGGACTATGTCAATTGAAAAAGCGAAAAAGACTCTGCGAGAAAAAATCCAAATTATAAAACAATTAAAGGAGATTTAGAAGATTTTGAGAACGGGGGCAGATATAGTCCCCGAAACGTCAAGCAAAAACTATATAGAGAAGTATCTTTTGAATTTTTTTTTAAAAAATTTGTGATAGGCAAATTCAGAAAACGGCAAGTTCTTGACAAATTGAATTATTTTTCTATAGGAAATATAATTTGGTGAACGCAATAACTTATCGGGGTGAACTATTCAGTTTGCCCTTTCTACACTTGTATAGATTTTACGGATTATATTGTAACGAACCTAGGCCGGACCTGTCGCCTCACACGTTGCCATCGACAGCGATGAGATCATCCCCGGAGATATTCGAGAACCATCCAGTCGCTCTTCCGCGGAAAACAACGGTCAATATTGGAAACAATTGGAACATGCCGTCGCCAACTGCCGGAATTCGAAAGATCGGGAATCCTGTGACGGAGATAAATAGGTAGCCCTCAAGATGGCACGGACAGTCTGAACGAGCCCATACGATCGAGCTATACAGTGGAGTAGTAATATAAATTAAATTGTAGATTAAGTGTGAAATAAATTAGTAGAACCAAGTTAGGTTTATTTACGTTACAATTGGTGTCGGAAGTGAGATTTTGAAAATAAACAAGTGATCGTGGAGTGGATAGTCAAAAAAATAAATTGATAGACCTTTTTGTACGCCCAAAATAGACAGTGGCCCGGTTTTCGCGAAGTGGACAATTGTGCGTGGGAATATAAACTGATACACTGTTCGCGTGAAACAGAAAATAGACAGTGGCCCGGTTTTCGCGAAGTGGACAATTGTGCGTGGGAATATAAACTGATACACTCTTCGCGTGAAACAGACAATAGACTGGTGGCCCGTGGAAAATAATTCGCGAAGTGAATTTTTAACAAACTGATAAACTTTTCGTGTGAAACAGACTGATACCTCGTCAAAGACAAAATGTGTTCAAGAAAAGTGCGCCTTGCGGATTTGAAGGTAGCGGAATTGAAACAGGAATTGGAGGAAAGGGAACTGGAAACAACGGGTAAAAGCAAGTACTCCAGGAAAGACTTGCAGAAGGACTTATACAAGAAGGTGAGGACCCCGAAACATTTTATTCGAAGTTCCGAGGTGATTTGAGTCCGATAATAGAATCCTTGAAAGAAGAGCTGCAACAAAATTCTAGAAATCTGGAAGAGAAGCTTGAAGAAAATTCAAGAAGCCTGGAAGAAAATGCTAGAAATCTGGAAGAGAAGCTTGAAGAAAATTCTAGAAATCTGGAAGAGAAGCTTCAAGAAAATTCTAGAAATCTGGAAGAGAAGCTTCTAGAAAATTCAAGAAGCCTGGAAGAGAAGTTCCTGGAAAACACAGAAGGCCTAAAAAAAGAATTGTGTGGTGTGGCTAATTTTCTAGAAGAACGAATGGGAACCGTTGAGACAGAGATAGATAAAATAAGGGAGCAAATGAACACGGAGGTAGATAAAATCAAAGATGGGGTCGAGGCAGAGATGGACAAGATGAAGGAAATAATCAGCGATGAAATCAAAGACGGAATCGAGGCAGAAATGGACAAACTAAAGGAAACGATCAGTAAGCTGGAAAAACAAATTAATAGTGCGTCCCCACAGAGATGGTTAACGGAAATGCAATGCTGGACTTGAGTTTGAACGTGGATAAAGTTCAAGAGGGTATAAAAGATGTCAAGGTCATTTCAGAAATAGGGAAGCTTTCCATGAAGCCGCCTCAGTTCGACGGAAAAACTCCATGGGCAAATTATCGCCGGCAGTTTGAAGCAGCGGCCAAAGCAAACGGATGGAATGCAGGGGAAAGAGCTGTAGCACTGACACTTGCATTACGTGGAGAAGCGACAAATATTCTACAAACTCTCACCGCCCAAGAACAGGAGGACTATGATCAGCTGATTAAACATCTAGAATTACGATATGGCCACGCCCATTTGGAACACGTATACCACTCCCAACTGAAAAATCGCTGTCAGAAATCGGGCGAATCCTTACAAGAATTTGAAACTGACATTGCACGCTTGGTTCGTCTCGCATATCCAGCCATACCGGAAAATGTAATGGAGCGATTAGCGGTTCAGGCATTCTTGGATGGACTCCGTGACCAAGAAACCAGACAAGCGTTGATATTGGCTCGTCCAACACATCTTGTAGACGCACTGGCACGAGCTTTGGAATTCGAAGCAGCAAAACAATGCTGCAAAACCCAAAGTAAAGTTCAAACGATTGAGGAAGACTCACCGAGCCTGCTAACTTGGAAGCTGCCATAAGAAAAGTGATGAAGGAAGTGTTGCCTGAGAAAAGACAGATAAGATGCCGGAATTAGGAAAATTGGACATGTGCGTAGCAAATGTCCAACATTCATCGACTCCGATGCAGGAAAACTAAAAGGTCGACGAGAAGGGGCAATCGTCGGCATGTGTCCGCAAGCCTCGGTTAACAACGCATATGTCGCTATCCTTCAACGACAGAACAAAGGTGTCTTCGTAGACGGTCTCATCAATAACGAGCCTTGCACCATCTGCTAGATACAGGTGCGACTAGGACAATTCTCGGCCTTCCTTTGCCAGAACACCGGAACGGATTCAACCGACAACTTGAAGCTACGCACAGCAACAGGGAGCCAGCTACTGTATATGGCGAGCTACCGATTGAAATAATTTTGGGCAGCACTAAAGTGAAACATCAGGCACTTGTAGCGGACATCGAAGACGATGCAATCATCGGAATGGACATCATGAATTCCAGAGGGTTTGAATTGAATTTCAAAGACGGCGTCCTACGTGTCAACGGAGAAGAGCTGGTGCTTCATGGGAGAAGTGAGGGGTTGATCCGTGTGTTGTTGGCTGAAGATGTAAGCGTACCTGAGAGGGCTGAAACCATTCTGAGGCTCGCTTGGACGGGAGTACGAGCAGTGGAAACGTGGTGATGTTCGAGCCCAAACTTCATGATGAGAAAATTGGACGAGGGATTGCACTAGGGCAGACCTTTGTTGCGTACTGACCAATTTGTGCCCGTAAGGGTCATGAATTCAATTATTTTCCAGTGACCTTGAAGAAAGGAACAATATTGGGGCACTGCTCGCCAGTTTCCTCAGTGATCCGGAGTGTACGAGGTACGATTAGCCAACCTAACAACTTGCCCACAGAACTAGAAAAATTAGTTGCCATCTCTTCCAAAGATATAAAACCAGCTCAACAGCCCAAACTAAGAGATTTAGTTAAGAAGTACCAAGACATCTTCGATACCGGACAAGGAAAAGGAGGTCGAACTAATGTGGTCCAGCACAAGATTGATACTGGGGGTGCCCGACCGATCCGGCAATCAGCAAGAAGACTTCCTCTTGCCAAGAAGGAAGAGGCTGACAAAATAGTCAGCGATATGGGAAAAGAAGGAGTTATCGAACCATCTGACAGTCCCTGGTCCTCTCCAGTCGTACTGGTGAAGAAAAAGGATGGATCGACACGATTTTGGTAGACTATCGCCAACTTAATAATGTCACGAAGAAGGACGTTACCCTCTCCCGTGAATAGATGACACCTAGACACGTTGGCTGGTTCCACGATTTTCTCGACCCTTGATCTGAAGAGTGGATACTGGCAAGTAGAACTGGCTCAGGAAGATCGAGAAAAGACTGCTTTTACCATCGGCTCAGGATTGTGGCAGTTCACCGTTATGCCATTCGGGCTCTGTAATGCTCCCGCCACATTCGAAAGATTGATGGAACACGTGTCTAGTGTATCTCGACGACATAATTGTGGTCGGCAGATCGTTTGAGGACCACGTGAAAAACTTGGAGGAAGTATTCCTGCGACTGAGGAACTCCGGATTGAAACTGAGCCCTAAGAAATGCCATCTGTTCCAAAAAGAAGTACGATACCTCGGCCACGTTGTCTCTGGGGAAGGAGTAGCAGTGGACGACCAGAAGATCAAAGCTGTTAAGGATTGGCCCATCCCAAAAGACATTCACCAACTTCGAAGTTTCCTTGGTTTATGCACATACTATCGCCGATATGTGCTGGATTCCAACATCGCTAAACCACTGACCAAGCTCACGGAAGGCCAAACAAAGTTCCAGTGGTCCGAAGAATGTCAAGACTCATTCAGGAAGCTGAAAGGAGCTTTGATCAACGCACCTATACTGAGCTATCCCCTACCCAAAGGGAAATTCATTTTGGATACGGACGCCAGCAACGTGGGACTTGGAGCTGTCCTATCTCAGATCCAGGAGGGACAGGAGAAGGTCATTGGTTATTTCAGCAAGACGCTTAGCAAACCAGAGCGCAATTACTGTGTCACCAGGCGAGAGCTGTTAGCTGTTGTAAAGGGAGTGGAACACTTCTACAAGTACGTGTATGGAAGAAGATTCCTGTTGAGAACTGACCATGCAGCTCTCAAATGGCTCTTACAGTTCAAAAATCCTGAGGGTCAAGTAGCACGTTGGATCGAGAGACTCCAAGAATTCGATTTCGAGATCGAACATCGAGTCGGAACTAGCCATAAGAATGCAGATGCCTTGTCGCGAAGACCATGTCCAGATGATTGCTCACATTGCCGACGAGCAGAAGAGAAAGAAGCAACACTTTGTAGAACCGCGGCAATGGATGACAACTGGAATGACAGCAAGATCCAGAAAGACCAAGAGAGGTGCCCCGACCTTGGCTTAGTCGTCAGCTGGAAGAAGGGCAATCGAAGACCATCATGGCAGGAAGTCGCAGGTTACTCGCCGGCTGTTAAGTCCTATTGGGCACAATGGAACTCTCTTATTCTGGACAATGGGATCCTGAAACGTGTGCTGGAGGCCGATATTGGTGGGAAGACAGACGCCAAATAATTGTTCCCAGGAACAGAAAGAGGAAGTGCTGGGAAATCCATGATGGAGTCGCCGGAGGACATCTGGGAGTGACGAAGACCCTGCAGAAAGTGAGGCAACGGTTTTACTGGGCCAATTGTCGCTGACGTCCAGGACTGGTGCAGGAAGTGCGCTGTATGCGCTGCTAGCAATGGACCTCGAATACGACCCAAGGCCCCGATGCGTCAGTACAATGTAGGCAGCCCGTTCGAGAGAATCGCCATTGACATCGCCGGCCCGTTTCCCGATCCGACCACGGAATAAATACATCCTTGTGGCAATGGACTACTTCAGTAAGTGGGCGGAAGCCTATGCCCTGCCAACCAGGAAGCCATCACCGTCGCCGACGTCTTGGTGAAAGAGTGGATATGTCGATTCGGTATTCCAATGGAGCTGCACTCGGATCAAGGCAGAAATTTCGAATCCAACCTTTTCCAAGAAATATGTCTACTGCTGAACATCCGCAAGACAAGAACCACGGCCCTACATCCGCAGTCCGATGGAATGGTGGAACAGATGAACAGGACGATCAACCGCCACTTGTCCAAGGTTGTCTCTGACCATCAAAGAGACTGGGACCAGTATCTTCATTTGTTCCTGATGGCCTATCGATCCGCAGTACACGAGTCAACCGGTCAAACTCCTGCTAGTATTATAATGGGCCGAGAACTGCGACTGCCTTGTGACCTGAAGTTTGGGATACCGCCAGGACAAGACACTGCGGGAGAGGACTACGTCAGCAAACTTCGGCAGAGAATGGACGACATCCACGAACGAGTCCGGTTGAACATCCAGAGTGCCAGCGATAAAATGAAGAAGACCTATGACATCAAGGCCGACGCTGGAGGATTTAAGGTTGATGACCTGGTTTGGCTGTACAACCCCAAACGTCGTCGTGGACTATCACCAAAGTTGCGGAACTCGTGGGAAGGCCCGTATAAAATCGTGAAAAGGATAAACGACCTTGTGTACCGAATCCATAAGCCACCCCGAGGGAAACCAAGGGTCGTCCATTTCAACAGGTTGGCCCCTTACGCACCCTCATGACCAAGTTCGCACCCTCAAGCCACCGGAGGATGATATGACGTTCGAGAAGTTTATGTCCTTGTATTCAAACGGGCAGAAAGTTCTACATGGGGTTACTAGAGAGGAGTCACGAGACCTTTTCGAGGTGCCTGCTGACTACGCACTAGCGAACTGTGTGGCAGAAGATCTTCGAATGTCCAGGGACATCGCCGTAGTGTTCTCCAAGAAATTTGGTCAACTCCAAACACTGCGGGAGCAGAATCCAGAAGTTGGTGGGGTGCTACAGTTGAAGAAAGGCCAGAGAAACATCTACTACCTAGTTACCAAGAGGCATTCCCAAGATAAACCGTCCTATGAAGATGTCTGGAAGAGTCTCACCAAACTAAGAGATACTATGGTGGACCAGAATCTGGCGGATCTAGCAATTCCAAAACTATCCTGTGGTATTGATGGGTTGGACTGGAGAGTCATAAGAAGTATGCTGGAGGCGATATTCAGATCCAGCGGCGTCAGGATTTTGGTTTGCTGTAACCCTCTTCCACGACCGATCATGAAGACCGTGGAGTGTTACTTCCATCGAACTTCACGGTGCAGATATGGGGAGTCATGCAGATATCGTCACACTCCAAGGATGAAATTTCGGGACGAAATGTCTTTAAGAAGGGGGCAATGTAACGAACCTAGGCCGGACCTGTCGCCTTACACGTTGCCATCGACAGCGATGAGATCATCCCCGGAGATATTCGAGAACCATCCAGTCGCTCTTCCGCGGAAAACAACGGTCAATATTGGAAACAATTGGAACATGCCGTCGCCAACTGCCGGAATTCGAAAGATCGGGAATCCTGTGACGGAGATAAATAGGTAGCCCTCAAGATGGCACGGACAGTCTGAACGAGCCCATACGATCGAGCTATACAGTGGAGTAGTAATATAAATTAAATTGTAGATTAAGTGTGAAATAAATTAGTAGAACCAAGTTAAGTTTATTTACGTTACAATATTTTCATTTTCAGACTGTGGAAGGTTACCCAAAAAACATGTCAAGAAACTGTCTCCCTCTTCAGCATTTGGTGTTTCACCTTTTTCATTTTCTGAAATATCATTATTTACATTTACAGTCATTTCTTCATTCTCATTATTTTGATTTTGTGGGTCCAGACAAATACGAATACTATTATCTGGTTTTTGACAATTACTATTGGATTCACAAATTCAGTGGGTTTCTTTACTGTTGTAATTATATTATCTGATATCATTCTATCTAATTCGGCTTTGAGTTTCTATTTTCAATACATCAAATTTTTGAGGACTAACACTATTGAATTCAATAATACCAACCTGAGCTTCTAAATCATTTCCAATGATATCAAAATTTTTGTCATCATAATAAGCACGCGACAAAGTATCTGCAAAATACAATAATGCACTGGGTTTATATCTAACTTTCAAATCATAATTTTGTAAAGTAATTCTGAGTCTTTGTAAACGCATAGGACATTTATTCAGTGGTTTTTGAAATATAGCTTCGAGTGGCTTGTGATCTGTTTCCACTAAAAACGACTTACCATAAAGAAATTGGTGAAATCTTTGACATCCAAAAACAATTTCCAACATTTCCTTTTCAATCTACAATTGTCAGAATCACTCTAACTTCTTTCGTTCTCGAGATATGGCTTATTCTCCCACTTAAAAAGTCCTAAAACTCGAAAAAACAACAAAGTGTAATTTCTATTTATATATATATATAGATATATATATATATATATATATATATAATATATATATATATATATATATATATTAAATATATAACAAGGTTCGAGACCCCAACAATATATATATATATATATATATATATATATATATATATATATATATTGGTTTGGGGGTCTCGAACCTTGTTATATATTGTAGATTGGGGTAGTCAGGACAGCCATTACGGTTCGCTGCCTGCTGCATGCGTAAACACCAGAAAACTCACGTGGATCATATTCTCTTCGACATGAATAGCCACATTATGGCCCATACAGTCAAAAAGAAAAAACAAGATCATACACAATCACACCCTGCTGAAAGCATGATTGATGTGTGTCTTATACTATAATATACGATTTCTCAATTTTGAATGTTCCTGAAGAAGATGAGAGGCCTCTCATCGAAACGTTGAACTAAATAATTTATACTAGGCCACCACCTAGAGTCATTATTGAACCTACACCCCAAGAAATTTAATATAATATATAATACCCCAATCTACAATATAATATATATATATATATATATATATATATATATATATATATATATAATTAATATATATCTTCAAGGCATGCAATATATTGGCATCTTCTTATAGCAAAGTTATATCGAAATTTAAACAAGGAATATCAATGTGGGAGTTATGAGTTACCAATTAAATATCTGATAGGGATTAACAATATTTAAAGTATACTGTAATATTTAAAGTATATTTAGGATAATGATAATATTCAATGTACTGAAAATGTATTTAAATAATTTAAGTATACTGAAGGTATTTAAAGTACTAGAGATGTATTGAAAATAATTAAAATATACTGAAGGTATTGGAAATACTGGAAATGTACTTGCATGGAAATGCAATGAAAATAAATGGAACATAGTGAATAGAATATTTGGTGTAATTGAGGTAATAAAAACGTTATGAAGCTATATTGAACTAAAGGAACCAACGATTTTGGTATAATTTAACCCGTGTTTTTTACAAAAATACCCAAAGTGATATCTGTTGGTGAGAAATTAAAATGAACGTCTTCAAGGTATTGGGACATATTATATTTCATTCAAAAATCCTCCATTTGAGGATCAGGAGAAAAACTGAAAAATGAAACATATTCCAAAATACATATATATTCATAAATAAAATAAATAATACATAATAATATAATAAATAAAAGTTTAAATGTCAAACTAAAAAACAAGATATGCTGATAAAACTTCAGATCAACTCTAGGAACAATCTACCAGAAAAAATAACTGCTATTTTTGCGGTCCAGTTTACTTATGCTTACACTGAAAAAACAGACATAGTGTACAAGTGTACAAATAAATATTAACCAATAATATCAACAAAACCATGTTATAATGAAAAACCGCAAAGATAGGTCAATTTTCATGACATGTATGAAATATCACAGTTCGTGAGTAAAAAAAAGTGTTGAATAAAAAAATATAACTATACTTAAATAATCCTTAGGTGGTTCAGTCCAATTTCTTTTTTAAAAGATTTGTTCTTTTTGTTGATTTCGTTCAATGATGGACTACTGATTTGAAACGGATGGGAACCTTGCAATCATATTGGACCTTCGAAAATAAATTCAATCCTGTATGTCGTCCTTCATCGGCCACACAAACGAATCAAGATCCTATTTCAAAAATTTGATAACAAGTTTTTCCTTCAATTCCATTAATCTCCGAATATACCATCTATCGCTATATGCCATGGCATAGTACTTTTCGGCGATTAGAGGAATGTGTTTGCCTTCAACAATGCTTGGGTTTCTTGAATTTATTCGTTTTTCTTGAGTGTGTATCCAAATTCAGCCCTTTCACTCGCTCCAGGCGGTCTGTACTTAATTTTTTGTTCGATTTTTCCTCCAAGAGCCAACATAAAATCGATTTCTTTATAATGACAGTTCTTCCTCCGGATTGGACTTTGATGAGATGCTGTTTGGACATTTTTCGGAATAATCAGTTAAATTTAAATCAACATTTTCCAGCAACTCCATTACTTTTTCATCTTCATATTTATTTCAATTCCATATTTTTGGCAACTTCATTCATTGTTTTCCACCGATTCAAAACGTCGGTATGCACGAAATTATTATTTGTTCCATAAACACAAAGGCAAAATGCAGCAGCATTTGGAACCAATGGCTGAGCCATTATCAAGTAGGCCTATCTACTTTTGACACTGCTCTTGAAGATTTCCTCAACAGTCTCAGCACTTGTAGCTTTGTATGTCTCGAGCATCGGCAAACCCGATTTTTCATCAATGGGTAATTCAAAACCAATTATGTTATTTGTATTAGAGTCGTACTGAATTCGACCTGAAACGAGACAATCATCGAACAGTTATTGTGAAAATAAAATGTTCGATACATTGATTTTTTGCTTACTTACCGGTTATGGCAGTCCCGTCCTCGCTAACCCATATTTTATTTGGATAGTTATGCTTATCCAGATATTTTTTCAATTCTGCAAAATGGAGTTTGCCCTCAAAAACGTCAAATTCTTTTTGGAGGGTTTTTCTGACAGATGATAGAGAAGGTAAGGATTGTTTTAAATTAGTATAGAACGTTTCATACAAAAGGCATCCCCCCGTCACGTACAAATAATTAGAAAACAGCTTCACTTCTTTTTGAAATCTCTTGCCTGTAGATTTTTTAGCGTTGTTTTCAGCAGCTTTAATGAGCAATTCTAACGCTTTCGATTTCGTTAATGATAATTTCTCAACATTTTCACAGAATTATCTGCTTATATTATCTGGTTCTATATCAATGACATATTCTATATCTTTTATAATCGGAAAAAACCTTGTTAAAATTGATTGTCGTTCTAGTTTTCGCCTACTCCTTTCTCTACGACTATATTTCATTTGTTTCCATTTATTTGTTTTTATTATTTGAGGTATGGCAGCCGGAGTTTTTGAACAGAGAATGTTGGCTACCTGATTACCAACATCTTTGATTTCAAAAAATTTGAGTCTGAACCATTTTAGTCGGATATATTTGTATCATGGGGTCCATTGCCAGGCTGCCCAGAAGTGGATGCTTTTGATAAAAATGTATCTAGAGTTGTCAGTGAACTTTTTTTCGATGATTCTTCATCTAAATGTTTCTTATATGTTTATAAAAATTTGACAGGGTCCAATAGTATTTGCTACCCATTGAATATGTAGACACTCTTACTTCTAAATTGCAAATAAAACATGGTATTAAAGCAGAGGCATCATTACTCGTGGATGAAGAATCCAGAGCAATGACAGTTATCTTCACATCGAAATCAATTTCTTTATATAATTTTAAATTTTCGTTTCTTCGTTTCTTTATGTAATTAACTGTTTATTCAGTTTGAGTCGTTCTTCATTAATGTTGAATTCTCGGTTGGATTTGTTCATATCTTGTGAATCCGAGTCAGACTTTTTATTCCTATTAGCATTTGTGATTCGGCCTTTCTCTTCTTACTTGGGAGAGACTCACTGGAATAGTTCAGTTTGGTAATATGATCTTTCAAACACAAAAGTGTCCTTCTATATCTACATGGGATTTTAAACTTTTCGTAATTAGAACTGAATAAACCAAAATATGTTTTTCGCTCGTTTTCATCAGTGATATCTATCATACTTGGTAACTCTTCTCTAGCAAATTTCTCCAACTGGTGGATATCATCTTCGGAGAAAGTGGATAAGACTATTCTATTGTTATACCCACTTATATTGAGTAAATTAATAATAAAATCCGGTATATCGAAGGCATCTTTTATTTCTTGCAAGAAACCTGCAAAATCAAAATATCACTGTACGTATTTGCTTTTGATAACATCATGTACTTCCATAAAAATAAACGAGAATTTACTGCCAAATCACCCACAGTAATATTGACTTGTCGATAACAATAGATACAGATCCCGCGGGGAATGATTAAAATATTCAAGTCGCAAAAAAAGAATTAATATAGGCACAATTTGTTTTTCGCAATTTCCAAAATCATTATTTATAATTATTCATTCGTCGTATTATATGTCCACGCTGCAACGTCTTTTTATGAACCTTAGCCAGCCGTGTGCTCAAACCACCCTGAAGGCCCAACGCTCTACGTGCCCTGAAACTCCTGCGAACGCAAAAACTAACCATTCTATCCATTTAATGATCATGTTTGTGCGTCCTCTCCTCCAACTTCAATCATAAATTTAAATCATAACAGCGTCGTCAACGGCCGCCGACCGCCGAAACCCATACCACAACAGCTATCTATTAAATATATATACTCTGTACTTCAAATTCCCGCCGGGCAGTACACCAGGAACCACAAAAAAAACATTGCATAGAACTAAAAGTTATCACTTATTCCATCATTGCCTCGAAAAAACGAAAAATTCAAATAATGCCTGGTTTGTTAATATATAATATATTAATTATAATTAGATAAATAACATAAGATTAAAATTACGAAGAAATCACATAACTTACCTGTTGAAGACATGGTTTTAATAAGAAATAATAAACTGCCACAAAAGTATCAAGTTCACCAGTTCACTTTTACCTACAACCTGTATTAACCTGCTAGTTAGACACACACTAACGAATTATGCAAGAAAATGTCGGTACTGAACTGCATCCCAAATATTTTAAATATATTCGGGGGCTGAAAAGGATATTGTAATATTTAAACTGTAATGAAATACTGGTAATGAAAACAATATTAAAACTATAAGTAGGTATTTCTTGGGAATACTGACAAATATAGAAATATTTTAAATATATTGTGGATATTTTGATAGTGAAAATAATATTTAAAGTATGGAGTGGATATTTTTGGAATATTAAAGTAATATTTAAAGTGTGAAGCGGTATTTGTTGATACTGAAGTACTGAAACTGATATTGAAATAATTTAAGTATATTTAAGATATTTTGGTACTTAAAGTCGTATTGAAATAATTTAAGTATATTTAAGATATGTTGGTATTTAAAGTAGTATTGAAGTATTTAAATGTCTGCATGTACACCTATTTAAAGAGTTGTTTCCCCCTCGGAGTTACCCTTCAAGTAAACTATAGTTATATGACTTGCGTATATCATGTTTGTTGAAAGCGTGAAAATTAGGGAAAAATAACCTATCATAATTTGTCAGAATCACTTGAGTCATTCATGACTTTTTTATTATTGAAAATTATTAATATTTCGAAGATTCATTCATACCCAGACTTGTGAATGGTTGTGTAAAAAACGATGAGAAAGGGATGATGTATCACAAAATTGGAAAGCGTTAACAAACAACACTATAAACTAGTGGGTTTGTTTACCTGGGAATAAACCATGACTTCCATGTAAGAACTACTCTCCTTACAATATATATATATATATATATATATATATATATATATATATAATATAAATGTGATTTTGCCGAAACGTCGTGAAATCAGACCTTTTGAGGACCAATATGACAATACGCGGAGAAACTAATTGATCTCTGTCCAAATTTTCGTCTAGTCTAGTTGGGGACTTTGGACAGAGATCAATTAGTTTCTCTCCGCGTATTGTCATATTGGTCCTCAAAAGGTCTGATTTCACGACGTTTCGGCAAAATCACATTTGTCATCTTTAGTCAAAACGACATTATTGCGAGTTTTGATGTAATAAGTTAATTTCTACATGTACATTTCAAAATAAATACTCGAAATGATCAAACAAAAACCTAAACATGATAATACGCTCGTTAACAAATCCAAATCGAATAATAATATGGATATGTGATAAATTGGGAATTGGGAAAAAGATAGATACCTAACCCAAAATGTCCTGAAGTTTGGTGCACATGCCATTAGAAAAAAATGTCGATAAAATAAGCCAACAAACACCATCAAGCCCCTTAATAAAACCAAGGCACTCTGGCACTCTACTACAACCTTATGTGATAAATAAAAGTCTATACATTTCTGGACTTCCTTGAACCTGTGTGGTGATTTCGACAAGTAATTGTCAAAAAAATTCTCAAACTTTAAGAGCGATTACAAATTTTAATTATGTGACAAAAACTTGGATTTGGAATAGAAAACAGAGGTGATTCCCAAAACGTCATCGAAGTATATTTTGTGTTAAGAATTTCGAATATAATTTCTGTTTTTAGGCAAATTATTTTTAAATTCAGGATATCAAAAATGCAGTAATGTATCTGGGAAAATTTTTGTAATTTTCCCTTCTTGGAACAGATAACAGACATTATCCAGGGGAAGAAAAATACATGTAATTTATTTGTAGAAAATATACAAAATCAGGAATTTGTATTACTTCAGTGGCGTACCGCTATTATTATCCAAAGGGGACCCTTTATGTCATGTTTCTTCACCACTGGTTGAAATTTAGTCTTCTGCAACATCGTTCGCTTTCATTAGTACCAAACTCTCCAACAAATCTTAGTATGATGTATCAAATCTTTCAGAAGTTATTAAATAAAAACTTTTTTCAACAACTTCAATATCTTGAATCAAGTCTTGTTATTCTTGAACGCCGAATATATTATTAAGTCATCGACCATATTTCAAGTTACATCCTGTATATATTTCAAGTCAATCTGTTGAACGGGGTTGGCTCAAATTTCCATTGTGTCATTTTATTGGTTGCTGGAAATAGGAATGGAGTCCCCCTTCCGGAAAAATAAGCGCAATCATCTCGAAATTCTGCTATTGGGCATCGATAACTCCCCAATCACTGACTGCTATTTTTCATTTCCTTCAGGCGGGGTCAAGAGCCAGCGCGTTCATGAAATGGGAGCGTGAGAAAAGTTCGTGAGCACTACGCTGTCTCCGCTGGGGCATAATTTCCGAAACAAAAGCGATAAGCTGTTTTGAAGTCCCGCAAAAGTTAATCTATAATCTACTCCCACATACCCGCTTTGTACTGGCTATCTTCAAGTAGGCGTTGCATTAATTTAAACATAAACAACGAACATTTGAGTGAGTGATGCCTGGCTCACTGGATGCCGGGCATTTACTACTACAGGAGTGTGGCGAATCGCTGAAATACAATACATTACCGCATTTTGTACAGGGTTTCCCATCGAAAGAAATGTACAGAATTATTTTGAAACCGAAGACCTGGTTCTGAGACCATCAAATGGTAAAAAAAATATTTTATGTACAACATTTGGTAGTATGGCAATCCCTGACTCTTTTCGACTCAGATGTACCCAATGAAAACTCCACTCCGCAGGCTCACCTGGCCGTGGCCACCAATGACACTTGACCTTTTGGCACCTTGTATCTTACCTGATAAGAGTACAGGTCCGGCGACCTCAGTTGATCTGATATACAAAAATTCTCCACTTGTCCCTCCCAGACCTTTCATTTTACCATGTCCTACTTGTACCTAGCACCTATAATATATACAAAAACAACACACTCGCCAGCCGAGTTCAGAAAAGATCTTCTGGCTATTCTCCTCTTATAGTAATGAACAACGCACAATATATTCGGCATACAATCAAACTAATAATAAAAAATACCTTAGAAAAATCGAATTAAACGGTTTTCTCCACATAAAGGATTCAATATAAAATTGAACCAGAAAATGGTAGATCTCTGGTTCAATTTTATATTAAATCCTTTATGTGAAGAAAACCGTTTAATTCGATTTTTCTATTCATTCCACTTCACATGGCACTTATCTTTCACTATATGCTAGACGGGCTTGCCACTCCTACTGAGAAGGAATCTTTTATTTAGAAACCTATCGAGGTGGGAGATTTTCGGAGTGTTTCTTTCTGTCACTAGGTACCGCCAGTTGAAGTTTATCTTTTCCGGCGTACCTATAGGTGTTACACGCTCGATGATGGTTTGTTTACGTTGTGTCTCACTTCAGCCAGCGTTCTTTGGACCTTTGGCTGGTTGACTACTCCGTACTGATGAGGGCCAAGAAGCCTGAAACCGGTATGCGGATTGTTAGGTGAACACGACATAAATTAAACATAATCGAGCTTATTAGAAAGAAACATTTGCATTCAATGACCATTGATATTATATGGAAGTATGCATGGATTTTCAGGTGAATATCATTCAACGTTCTGCGTGGTATTTGCCAGGAAAGTAGTTGTTTTTCACCTGAGATCTACCATTTTCTGGTTCAATTTTATATTGAATCCTTTATGTGAAGAAAACCGTTTAATTCGATTTTTCTATTCATTCCACTTCACATGGCACTTATCTTTCACTATGTGCTAGACGGGCTTGCCACTCCTACTGAGAAGGAATCTTTTATTTAGAAACCTATCGAGGTGGGAGATTTTCGGAGTGTTTCTTTCTGCCACTAGGTACCGCCAGTTAAAGTTTATCTTTTCCGGCGTACCTATAGGTGTTACAAGCTCGATGATGGTTTGTTTACGTTGTGTCTCACTTCAGCCAGAGTTCTTTGGACCTTTGGCTGGTTGACTACTCAGTACTGATGAGGGCCAAGAAGCCTGAAACCGGTATGCGGATTGTTAGGTGAACACGACATAAATTAAACATAATCGAGCTTATCAGAAAGAAACATTTGCATTCAATGTCCATTGATATTATATGGAAGTATGCATGGATTTTCAGGAGAATATCATTCAACGTTCTGCGTGGTATTTGCCAGGAAAGTAGTTGTTTTTCACCTGAGATCTACCATTTTCTGGTTCAATTTTATATTGAATCCTTTATGTGAAGAAAACCGTTTAATTCGATTTTTCTATTCATTCCACTTCACATGGCACTTATCTTCCTTATTCTGTTGTTTGTCCAGTACTCTGAAGAGTTCTCTATCAATCCCGTAGTACGCTTGGAATTGCATCCTCTCCAGTACCCTGAAAGAATCATCATCAACCGAAAAGTCGAGGTTTTTCGTCTCATGGTTCCCATTGAGGGTGGGAGTAGGTCCGGCTCTGTGGTGCCCCATGTGACTGATTACTCTAAGATTGCGCCCTATTTTCCGTAGACCACGTTACGACACCATTTCAAAATTTTATCCCAACAACAGTCTCAATGACAGCAAACCGTGGTTATGTTTATTCATCGATTCATCGAAAGCCTACGATACAGTGAGTCACAAACTACTCTTGAATTGCTCAGAAGATATTGGAATACGCAATAATGATCAGCTGGTTTTCGAAAGTTATCTCACCAACGGACACCAAGTTGTGAGGATTGAGGATACTCTCAGCAACGAGATGTTTATTGAATATGGAGTTCCGCAAGGGACTGACCTCGGTCCTTCTCTCTTGAATATATATATATATATATATATATATATATATATATATATATATAATTATATAATGATGAATTTTTTTAAATATAATATTGTAACGTTTTTGGTGCCATTTGTTATCTTTTGATGAATTGGAAATATTATATATATATATTGTTTTTGTATATTGAAATTGCTAATTATTTTTGGTATTCTTTGTAAGCCAAATTGATATGATATAAATAGATATTTCTGCCCGTGTATTGTATGCTGTAATAATAATTGCCAGCGAACGTCACTGTTCTCTCGTCACGCTACCAACAATTATTATTTTCCTCACCACGGCTAAGCAACAGTTGGTACGCCCTTATCTCAAGGTGGCCGGTTCAAGGCAATAGAGACACTGCCACTGCTGGCTCACTTCAGTTTATTGAATGGTCTTTGGTATGTTATTGATCATTGTGAGAAAACAAAATATCAAAAAGCAATTATCTCCTTCATTCAGGAAGACTTAAAATACCTGGCCTACGAGAAATAACTTATACTAGGGTGAATCAAACAAATATTCACGGATAAAAATAATAAATCAGATCATGGATAGTTAAACAGAACCTCACTTCTTCCGTGAGAGTGACGTTTTCTGTTATTGTTCAAAATAGGGTGACATAAAGTTCTTCGAATGTGAAATATGTTATTTGTGAAATAGTTCAGGACCGGAAGAGCACTATTAAAGTTTTATACCTGGTTGGAACTGTTGGTGTTCTAATTATACCATGAATCAGGATGTCTCCTCTCTCCAAACTGTCAGGACTGCAATACCATGAATCAGGAACTATATAGATGCGGAAATCAGCATTTGGATCCGTGGATATGTTATCATTAAGGTAATATTGGTTTTGTTTACCAAATGATGGGATTATTCCAATTTTCTTTTAGTAAAATTTTTGCGTGGCATCCGCTTGGAAATTTATTTTCGATCTCCCTTGAAGCTTTGTTTTCTATCGCCTAGCTACATCTTTTTCTCCTTGTTTTTCATTTGAATTTTTGAATTTACACTAAATTGTCACTTTTCACTGTTTATATTTATATTGCATAATTTATATATACAATTATTTTTCCACTCTTATCATTATTTACAAATTTCAATAATAATTGCTTCTGATACCATCTCATTGCTACTCTCCCACAATTTCCAATTTAACACCTGACCATCTATTCCTTGATTGGCTATTTTTATAAAGCCATTTGCTGTTCTATCATTTGCTACTTTTTGTTAGCTACAGTTTCATATACTGTATGCTTCAAATTTATAAATGTGTTGATTACTGTTTATTCCTGAAAATTTTGTAAATGTAGACTTTTTATTGTCTTTTGAGCAATTATGAGTTATAATAATTTTAACAGTGCATGACATTGATTGTTTTATAGTATTTTGACATTTTTATCTATCCATATTCTACCTAGGTTCACAATATACATAGAATTTCAAAAGTTATTCACAAACAAACTCTTGAAACCATTAACCATCTAGTAATTATTCTTTTTGTGGGTTTTTAGTCTTTTAAAATTTACAACTGGCATAACATAACATAACAATATATATATAAACGGATTATTCTCATTGGAAAATAATGATAACAAAATAGGTTTTGCCGACGACACGGCTATCTTTTATGGGTCGACACCTGTAATGATCTGAGAGTTACTGAGGAAACTGAATTCTCACGAATCAAGCAATGGCTGGATTCCAAATTACTAACTGTGAATACGGAAAAACCACCTTACCTGTACCAACTTAATATAAATTCGCATTTGAAGAATTGACCATATATCCTGAAAAGAAAATCAAGTACTTAGGCATAATTATTGATACTTGATTACTCGCATGAAATGGGACCTATATATAGCATATCTGTTGAAGAAATTGAGAGCCGTATTGTATAAATTCAGGAAACTCAAAGAACTCCTACCTGAAAACTATCTTAAAACACTGTATTATTCTCCAGTTGAAAGCCACCTTCGTTACGGGATAATAGAATTGTTTGCATTCCTAATTGTGTGAATAAAAAAAAAGCGTTATTCCTTTTGAGACTCCGGTGCCATTCAACCCTCGCTATGGTGCGCACAGCTTGGATTTAGATCCGTTTTCAAGAGCTTCATTTGTCGAGTCAAGGCCTCCCATACGAATGTCTACAAACAGTTTTATTCGCCGTGCGGTCACAGTCCGTTCAACCCAAACCAAGTCAGGGTGAGGTTGGTTTTCAAGGGGCACGTTTGAGATTTACACTAAGATGTAAAATTCCATCTTTTTTTGCTACCTACAATAAGTGTAGTGTTTTGACCATTAGTGTTTTTGGACAGTAATGACCATTAGTGTTTTTGGACAGTAATAATCATTACGTAAATATATAAAAGAATAACTGACTGACTGACTGACATATCAACGCACAGGCTAAACTCCTGGGCTAGGATCATTAAAATTTGCATGTGGATTTCTTTGACACTGTAGGTGAGCACTTAGGACGGAAATTCAACTCCTAAAGTGGTGAAAAAGGGGATGAACGTTTGTATGATAATCCGTCATTTTTGAATCATTAAATCTGACAAATTAATGTTCGAAGCTAGATGGAATCACAAAAAGGAAACCAGGAAAAATACAACTTCTACAGCACCATCAGTATAGCAAAGAAAAAAAAATAGAATGAATCCCACGTTCGAAAAATGTTTCTGGGTATGAGATTGATTTTAAGCGAATTTTTTTATCGGGCGTAAATTCATAAGAGATAATTTTTTTATCGATAAATACATGTTTTAATTGTATGAAAGTTTTATTGTCATGGCAAACAATAGAGAATCAAGGGAGTGAAAAAATTGCGAGAGCTTGCTCGAGCGATTTTTTCTACTTCAAAAAAATTATCGAATGTATTTTAGGGAGATTAATACACAACTACATTATAAAGACAATCAAGTTTGAAATAGAAAATTCAATTGAGAAGTAAGAATTTCAAATTAACAATAAACATTTCAAATTAATAGAAAACATATTGAAATATTCACAAATTATTTAGAGTTTGACTGATCTTCAGTAACATACATATTATGAACATTGAAATTTCAATAGTTGTATGTTATATTATGACCAAATTTTTTTGGATATTATTAATGTTTACCGTAGTAGAATTTTCTTTTATAATGTTTATATCTCTTGTAGTTTGGATCCCAGAATGTTCCTCGTCCAACTGTAAATAGGGGCCTAATTTGCATGTCCAGTCATTTTGATGAGCTGTTCTTCCGGGCAAGATTTGATACAGCACTTGATCGATTTGTGATCTTGTTTGTAACAGTATCAAGCCCTATTCTTTCCGCATATTGTTCGGTCCGTTTTCCAATCTCATTTATCCCAATAGGCATATTTTTGTACCATCCAGAATTGGTTTTATTCCAGTAACCATTTACAGTCAGAAATAGACCTGTAGTGCGTTTAGTTGTTTAAATAACCTCACCGGGCACACATGAAGATTATTGTGAATAGGCACTAACTACTTACTGTCTGATCATTTATGAGCTCCACCCTGGCACGTTTTGGAAAAAATCGGGTTGTATTCAATTCTTCCAGTTGGGTTACCATTCGATTTCTTTTCCTCTTTGAAAAAGCGCACTTTGCAACTTGCTGCTTCTCCTCCTCTCCAGGCTAGTTCGAGCGCCATTATATGATAAAGCTTTTTTTGAAGTCCTTCTGGACAATCTTCGTTCCACAAATTCATTATTTCATATATTTCTTCCTCACTTAGAGCAGTTGAACTTTGCTTTCTCTTGTTGGGAATAGACTGAAGCTGCTTCGTTTCGCATTTTTTGCATCCCTTGCTTCTTTGAATTGAATGTATGCAAATGGATTAAATATTCGGGCATACTGTTTATAGTATTTTTCTTGAAGAAGTTTTGCAGTAACATTCCACATAGTTGAAAAGGGAAACATTCTCAATTGAATATTGATAGAAAGATTTTTCTGTGAATTGAAAAATCCACGATGGAAGATAGTGACTAAAGTTTATCTTTCAGTCGCAGATGATTCCACATCTGATTTTATGAACATCCTGTTTATATTTTCAACAAATCAATTCCACATAGTCTTTATAACGCATTCTTTATAATCTTCATATTAAAAGCCCAATCTTTCATGACTAATCCAAGCTCTTGATTTGAGGTAGTTTCTATAAATTCATAATGTTTCTCTTTTAAAAATATTTCAAACTGTTTCCATATTGACTTTTGGTTATTTACAGTACTTTTCGGAATGAAATTCTGTACAGGTTTTTCGATATTTTCTAAAGATTCTTGACCAAATCTTGCCATTTTGAAACGAAGTTGTATTAAGAAAACTCGAAAATAATCTGACAGTGGCAGTTGTCAAAGTATAGAATTGTGAATGCTACCATTCACGGTATAGTTGATCAAAAGCAAGGTGCATATTTATCAGTTATTGGGAAAACTAAGTAGCTTTTTATCATTAAAAAATGGTCGATTTAAAGAAATTGAAGAAATCTCATTGGTTCTTAGAATAGGCGTGTATTAGTCATGATAAGATATTTTAATGTCGAATTATTGTTGTTGTTTTATTATGATGATATTAATGATGATCTACCTTGAGCCGCATTTCGAGTTTTCAAGACACCTAGATGTGCTCTAGGTTCTTGATGTTAGTCAATGAGTGATAAAAATGGCACTATTCCGACCTTAATAACTCAAAAACTATTTTAGGTTGTTTTACGAAATTTGGAATTATAGGTATACAAGAGACCTTCTCAGACATGCAAAATTGCAATTGTGTACATCGAATAGTTTTTGAGTTTGGATAGAATGAACAACTTGTATTCTGATTTTTAACTACCAGAAATAATGAACTTAAATAGTGGGATACTCTATAAACGGTTGACGTTTGGGGATCAATATCCGTTTACTTAAAAAAAAAAATTGGAAGAATAATTTTGTGTTCGGAATACCTTATAAGGGCAAACCAATTTATTTAATTTCTACATTTGCATAGATTCCTCAATTTTCATTTTAACAGATTGTAGCGGTTATTACACCCAAAAAACATACCGAGAAGAAAGATCAGTATTATGAAAAATTAAATAAATGTTCTTGTGAAATTAGAACTAACAATTTTCGATGGGAGGCCCTGTACATTACCGCATAGTGAACCTGCTCACTTCTTATCCATTATACCTGGCAGCCATTATTCACGTAGGAAGTTCATGGGCTAATGTTTTGCAGTTTTTAATTATCAAACCTCGGAATGACTTTAATTAATTTGGTGGCAGAATGAGAGAAGGCGAAATTGAATTTAAAGTAGGGTGAACATTTAGCAGTTGTAATAATCAACACTGTGAATGGTGGGAGTCATCAATTTCAATTTATTCACTCATAATGGAACTCGAGAGAAATGGGCTGGAAGGTGAATCGGAGAAACAATAATTCGATGAATTGTTCGTTACAGATTTTGGTTGAGTTGGATTGGCAAATTGAAAAACTGGTGAATCGAATGACATAGGTACATGGAAAGCTGGAGAATAGGGAGTTTGCAACAGCTTATTCCAGATTTATTGAGATATTGTTCATCATTATTTTATCAAAATTTTAATAACATTGGAATGTATTTCAAATGTTGTTACTATTTGGGCCCAAGTAACCTACATGTCTCTCTTGTCCACACTTAATTTAAAAAACTTTCTCATATCAATGGCACTAGAATAAACATACCGCATAATTATCTGACACATGTATATGATTCTCATGTATAACAACAAATACCTGCTTAGGGTCAAAATATAAGTTGATATATTCGGACAGTTCGTTTAAAGCTTCAGTTGTAATATCACAAGAAAGTGAGAATAAAGTGAAAAAAAATCGACAAGTTTGAGAAATAAATCTGGAGAATGATTTTCTACTTTATCGAACTCTCTGTGGTATTCTATGGACTATTCCACGAACCTTGAATTTTCACAAAATCTGACCAATCAAAAACCAAAGACAGCTGTATTATCGCGAAAACACCAGCTGTCTTTCAATTCTGATTGGTCTATCAGCATGGTGTTTTCAACGACGTAACCATGGATACAGATCGCAATGCAAAGTTTGACAGTTTGACCAAAAATAATTGTAGCTGCAAACGTCAAAATGAGTCGCTTCGGTGCTACTTCAAATGAAGTAATAAACCAAAATTTTGAAGTAAATATACCCAGTAACACAAAAAAATCAAAATTTTATATATGGAGACAATTTATGACGTTCTGTGCGGAACGAACTACAAATTAGATGAAAAGCAACGAAAGATTAGCATTCATTCTAAAAGACTGGGCATTCAATATGCGAAAAATTTATGGTAGTGATTACAAGGAGAGTGTTATCAAAACCATATGGAACACTACTGCAAAATTAGTACAAGAAAAATATTTTTGTGAGTATCAGAGACATATTGATCCCTTCAAAAATATAATGTTCAAGGAGGCGAGGGCGGCTCGAGATAGCAAGAGAAAATTGTTGTAAGCTGTACCGAAAAAATAAAATGAGTTCTGTCGCTATGACTACAGATGAATATAGAAATATGTGCTTACAATGGGACGAAGACAGCCAGAGGGACTCCAAAGAGTTTTTCACATAGCTGCGTAGAACTAGCTTGGAGAGGTAACGAAGCAACGTTTTCCAAGTTACATTTTTTTAAGGGAGAGACTGACAACAAAGGCTGTTTTACAAACAGAATTGCATATAACCCGATATTCTCCAAAACCCGCCACGGTGGTGATAAAAACTGTGAAGATACTAAATGGCTCACTCAAAATTTGAAAAATCCTGAAATGTGTCCTGTGAGATTATACCGGAAACTTATATCGAAAAGGGGAATTATTACCAATGACAGACTTTTTCTGACAGTGAATGGCAAGTGGAATAAATATAATAATAATAATTGGTACAAGAATTGCCCTATTGGTATTAATACAATATCAAAACTATCTGCAGAAAAGATAGGATTAGACACTAGAAAACTAAAAATAACAAATCACTCTAATCGTGCCACTGCAGTTAGTCAGTTACTACAATCCGGCGTTAGTGAACAACAAGCTATGGAAATTACTGGACATGGAAGTTCGAACTCGATGAAACCGTATTTACATCTTAGTGCTGAAAATCATCAGAATATAGTGAATACTTTTAGGAGTACTTCAAGTACATCAAGTAATAATACCAACAATACATTGTAGCCACCTAATAACGGTCATACTATTCAAATTTTTTCAATTGCACCATTTATAATAATTATAGTCGAGAATAATATATTATGTTCGTGTTCATAAAAAATTATTTATTGTTATAGGTAACAAATTATAATTGAAACAAATCGTTTATAGTTTTAATAAATATTTCATGCTTATAATTAAATTTGAATTATTTATTATTATTAAATTTCTTCCACTCATTCTGCCGAATTTAAATTTTTTGACCTTTCATTTTGTTCGTGAAATAGTCTAATAAAATACCACTCGTGATTGAATTTATCTTATAAGTCTGTCTTTTATTTCTAAACTCAACTGAGTTGCTTGAAGAAAACACCACTCGTCCTGCGGACTCGTGGTGTTTTCAAGCAACTCAGTTTCGTTTAGAAATAAATCGACAGACTTATCGCGAAAATTCAGTCACTAGTGGTATTACTAGTGATAATTTTTTGATGTTACGATCAAAAACCCTTTTCGTCGCACATACAATATACTATACCGGTTTTGATTCATTTCTCACTTTTCATGCGAATTGATGACATACGTCAAATTAAAAATATAGATTGTCACACAATAAAAACGAAATACCTCAAATTATTCCCGCGGCAATTTTCTAGGTAGAATATTCCCATATAATAATGCTTTGATTGGCCAAAACTTGCATGAATGGTTTGAATTGAAAATTTCCTTTGGTTTCTAGAAAAATAAAAAAATAATCAGGACAATAAAATGCAGGTCGATTTTGGTATTCATCAGCTAAGATTGAAAAATGTCTATTGATAAAACAAGTCTCTATGTGATAACCTGCTTTTCAGTTGATCTCACCATTTGTAGAAACTGCACAACAAAAATAATAATCAAATTCCGATTACCAATCTTTCAACTTTTCTGTGAATAAACTCAAATGACCAAAAAATCAGGAATGTGTAAATATATAAAAATACTACTGTTATTTCTGTAAATGGTATCAGATAATGATGTGTATTACAGCAATCGAAACTTCTTCTGTTTCAACGGAAATATATTAATTGAAGCTCGGATCGAGACAATGATCTTCAGTCCAATTAATGAATGCTTTCAGCATTCTGAAAGTTTGTTCACGGTTGTGTTTGTTCGTATGAAGAAATTACCAATTATAAAGACTGAAAATTGCGAACTTTGATAACCACTTTTTCTCCAATATCTGATTCAAAGTCATCATCGATGATGGAAAAAGGTGCATTGTTATAATTACTGTTCAATTAAAAAGCAGTCAGACATATTAGTACGATATCGGTGTTCACGGTTAGGCGAAGGCATTGTATACATTTGAGCCAATAGAACGAAACGAGTCCTTCACAAGGTTTCACGAAGAATAGCTAAGGTATGAGGGTTAATAAAAACAAAAATGATAAGAAAGACAAGCTTTTATACAAATGCACTAAAAAGGAAAAAATTATTTCTTTGATTGTTTGACCTGGTTATTCTGCGAGTCGCAGATGCAAAATCTTACCGCGCAAGAATACCTATTTTATATTCCCGGCAAGCTTTTGAATCTGCTACTCAAAAAATATTTTTTGCTTTTCAGTGCATTTGTACAAAAGCTTGTACTAATTTTTTTTTATCCTTTTTATTCAATTCTTTTTACTCATTCAGGAAATCGGTCATCTCATCCCGAAAAACCATACCAATTTTGAATGGAATCGAGCCATAATAACAAAACACGTCGCCATCTTGGAGCCGCCATCTTAAATTCGTGGATTTTGACAAAAAATTATAATCTCCGATCCCAAAAACCCCCACATATCCATTCTATATTTGGAATCGGGCTAAAACCACAAAACTTGTCGCTATATTGGAGCCGACATCTGAAATTTATGAAACTTGACAAAAAATTCGTGATCTATGTCCCCGAAAACCATCACATACAAATTTTGAATAAAATCGAACCATAATCACAAAACTCGTCCATCATATTGAAGCCGCCATTTTGTTTCTTCTCCAGCAAAAATTCTATAATGCATTGTCACCGGAATTATGAAGACCTGCCAAATTTCAAGTTAATCGGACAACTAGAAGTGGGTCGAAATTCACTTGCAAGATTTGAACTAAACATACTTCATATAACAATACATACATACAAATGTGAAGCTTGAAATAATTCAATATAAATTAAATGATTGCATCGAAAAATACAAAAAATAACTAATAAAATTTTTTTTTAAAGACAATCTTTTATTTAAGCCGAGTACTAAAACGTATAAAATGAGTTTAAGTCATCGCTGACAATGATTCAATTATTTTTTGTTTAATTATTTGGTTTCAAAAACCTTGTCGCGCGATGTGTTCATAAAAGTAGGTACCAATTAATTTCATTGGACAATGATTGGTTGGTAAGTAACAACTTTTTTTTAAAACCAAATAGTTCAACAAAAATAATTAAGTAATTGTCAGCGATGAGTTAAACTCATTTTATACGTTTTAGAAAACGGCTTGAATGAAAGCTTGTCTTTGAAAAGTTTTTTTCTACGTTCATGCAAAAAACAAAACTTTATTGAACTATATTTAGGGAAAAAAGTGGTTCCTCATTGCACTGTGCAATAACATGTTTATTGCACTAATCTGTCATTCTACATTTGTCATTTGTGATCATAACAAACATAAACGTCAAATCGACGCAATTTTTAACCGACGAAACCAAAAAGGAGGAGGTTCTCTATTCGACCCGTATATTTTATGTTTTTCCATCATATTTTTTATGATCACGCATAACTTTTTACTGAGGCGTCCGATTCCAATAATTCTTTTTTCAGTGGATAGGGGTACTTCGAATTTGGTCCCATTCGAATTTAAAAGATGAAATCCACCTCTAAGGGTAGCGAAATGAAGGATATTGATCACTCACCCTCTGAATTCTGGTCCGTTAACCGATTCTATCAGGCATAACTTTGTACTGGGTTCTTCGATTTGGATGATTCTTTTTTTAATAGATAGGGTATACCCTATATTTGGATTTCGAAAGAAAATTAGCCACCCTTACGGGTAGAAAAATAGGGGATAATTGATTTTTCACTAGTAAACATTGGCACACACATACGTAGTTGACAATGACAGATCGCTACTGACATTATTCTTGTTCCGTCAAAATCAGTATATTTCATGAGAGGATGGAATGATATACAAAGTAATGAAATAAACTAACCAGAACAACGAAAATAATTTATATTACAACAAATAGTAAAAGTAGATAATCATATTATTTAACTGGTAATAGTTGAAGTAAGGTGGGTAAGTAAGTATTTTGGAAGTAATCAAAAAACAAGTGGGAAGTAATTGGTAGATTTTAGCCACAAAGAATTGAAAAATAAAAACTTTTTAACAAAAAATTAAACCGACGAAATACGGAACTGAAAAGTAAAAAATAAAAACTTTTTAACAAAAAATTAAACCGACGAAAAAATCAACTGAAAAGAAAAAAATAAAATAAACCTTCTTAGTCTAAATGATAATTGAGCTCCTAAACTAATGTAAGTAACTGATTTTGAGTCGGCGCCAAACAAACTAGCAATTGAATTAGGTGAAGCGTAAAATGATGGCAGCGAGATGCACGGCTGCGTTTTGATGACTTCTTTCATAGATAATGATCTTCGATAATTGTTTGTTTGGCGCCGACTCAAAATCAGTTACTTACATTAGTTTAGGAGCTCAATTATCATTTGGACTAAGAATGTTTATTTTATTTTTTGCTTTTCAGTTGATTTTTTCGTCGGTTTAATTTTTTGTTAAAAAGTTTTTATTAGTACCTACGCTTCTTATTTTCCTACACTTAGTGCCATCTGAAAAAATAATTTTTTGGTTTTTGCATGAACGTAGAAAAAATATTGTATGCAACTCGTGCAAAAAGTGTTCATTGCACTCTCTACGTCCAACCGGCCTGGCGGCCTCGTCGGACAACTTCACGTCGAGTGCAATAAACTTTTTGCACTTGTTGGTTTGCCTTAATCTATTCATTACTAGTAGAGCATCGTTATTACACGGTATCTTCCCTGTAAATTTTGAGGTGAAGGATATCATGATCTTCGACCCAAAAACTCCCACACACGAATTTTGAATAGAATCTGAGCCATAATCACAAAACTCGTCCGCCATCCTGAAATCCCCATCCTGGAGTCGCCATCTTAAATTCATAGATTTTGACAAAAAATTTCCGAACCTGAGAACCACCACATAACAATTTTAAATAACATATGAGCATAATCAGAAACCTCGTCCTCCATCATGGGGCAGCCATCTTGAATTTATAAATTTTGACAGAAAATTCAAAATCTCCGACCGCGACAACCCTGCATACCAATGACTGATATTGAATCGAATTGGACCATAATCACAAAACTCGTCCTCCAACTTGGGGTTGCCATTTTAAATTTAAGAATTTTGACAAAAAATTCATAATCTCCGACCCCGATTACCCCCACTGTAACGTCGTCGTTTTCTATATTCGAATGGACTATTATTGAAATAGATAAAAACTCGCTGTCAAGAAGTTGCTTTATTTCAAGTTATCTGACCAAAAGCAACTCAATATTTTACATTGGTCCTTCGAGCCGGATAAATTCAAGAATCGACCGAAACAACCGAGTGGAGTTGGATACCAACAGAATTCAATATTGCCGATTTAGCTACAAGAACTTACAACGAAGTTGGTAGTAACACAACGAACTTTGAAAATTGGATTCTGGGGCCCACGTTTTTAATGGAGAGAGATGAGAAAAAGTGGCCGGCAAAAGAATTTCCTGCCAACACTTCCACTGAAAAGAAACTGAAACTCTCGTCGTAACAGTTGTTCGAGAAAATCTACCATTACCCGATATTCACAGATTTTCGATATGGATTCGGTTGATAAGATCCACTGCAAGAGTTTTGAAATTCATCAAAATATTGAAACACTTGAGAAACACAATCGCTATTGTTAAAGAACTCACAATGGATGATCTTCAAGCAGTCGAACATTTCTGGATAAAGCAATGCCAAAGAGAAAGCTTTCCGGAAGAACTTACAGCAGTCCAAAGAAATCAAGGAATAAAAAAACAGAGTCGACTATGAAAACTTTTACCCATGATTGATAGCAGGGGCGTCCTTGTAATAAAAGGAGGGACTGATTTGGCATCTCATCCAGTAATATTACCGAATAAACATCGTTTCACGAGGCTACTTATCCAAACCTACCACGAGAGATATGGATATCAAGGCGTTGAACTAGTGCTTAGTGAAATTCGGCAGAAATATTGGATCGTGGATGGCCGATCAGCAGTAAAATCGATTTTTGCTTCATGTCAGCTCTGCAGAAAATAAAAAAGCGAGACCAGAACTACCAGTGATGGGACAGTTACCCAGAGCCGGATTAAGAAGGGGGCTGCAGTCCCGGGGCCTCCACAAGAGAGGGGCCTCCACAATATAAATTTTTAGGTAAAATTTCCCAATAAATACCGAAGAATATGCAAAATTATATATAAAAAATCTGACAACGAAAGAGCAGTTCTCCCACTTTTTCCTCTCATTTTTCGTTTTAAACATTCAAAAACATGTTTTGTATTCTGGTCAAAATCCATGGTTAATATTAATCTTCGATCTGATGAATTATGTGTATATGCGAGAAACAATCACCAAGTAAAACATCATACTATTATACAAAATATTATATCGTATCGAAATTAGGTGTAAAAACAAGAACAATTGAATTTAAAAAATATATACATTTTTTTTTATTAAATGAAGGATTTCCTGTCGATGTATTCTTCGAATGACACAAGCGATCTAGATACACAATGAAATTCAATAATCATGAGCAAAAAAAAATAATATTTCAATTTTTGAATATGATTGCATCAAATTATTTATAAGAGCCCTGTGCGCATTCCATAATAGAACAAAAGTTCAAATTCTGTTGACTATTTTTCTGCCGATTCTACAAACACTTTGCCCGTCTATACCTGTTTTTCCTATTTATTGGCGTTGACAAGTGTCCGCTGAGTGGCGCGCTTGTAACAGAGAAATCCCCGAAATCTGGAAGTGTGAGTCTAAGAGAAGGATGACATTCCGCAACAAAGGTAAATCCTTCTGAAAAAGGACTATCAAAAAGACCAATCTAAGATGTTCTACTATCAAATTCTTGAAAACCAAAATTTCTGAGCTACATTCCCAAACATTGAAATTACGGTGATTATTTTTTGACATTGCTAGAAACCAATGGAAACGTTCAATTCAAATAATTCATATACGTTTTGTCCAATCAATAGTGGGAATATTCTACCTAGAAAATTGTCGCGGGAATAATTTGAGGTATTTTGTTTTTATTGTCTGACAACCTATATTTTTAATTTCAATTCATCAATTCGCATGAAAAGTGTGAAATGAATCAAAACCGGTTTAGTACATTATATAATTTTGCAAGGAAATGTGTTTATGATCGTAACATAAAAAAATAATCTAAAGAATACCGCACGAGAGTTCGATATAGTAGAAAATTATTATCTAGATTTCTTTCTCAAACTTGTTGGCAATAGCCACTCGAGCCAGTTGGTCTCTCTTGTCTATTGCCTGGCAACAAGTTTTCGAAAATCTGTCGAATTATTTTCACTCTCTTGTGATATTACAACTGAGAATGTACTTGGTTTTGATGGTGACAAATTGCACTGAAGAGCGCTCATTTTCCAAAATGAAAAATGTAAAAAATAGGCGAATTACGATGAGACAAAGCCGCCAATCAAAGTTATCGCTTCTTAGCATTCAGAATGATTTTCTCCGGATGCTGGATTTGACCGAAATCATCAATGATTTTTCGTCGAAAAAAGCTCGCAAGAGTCCATTTGTTTACGCTGTAATTTAATGTATTTCTTGTATTTCATTATACCTACATATGCTCTTGTCGAAATAATTTGATTTGTTCCGCAATAAATAAAAAAAAAACTTGTTTGAAAAATTATTAGGGGCTTCCACTCCTTTGTTGCCCCAGGGCATCCACACCTTTTAATCCGGCCCTGCAGTTACCCGTAGAAAGACTAACTCCAGTTATGAAACCGTTCACCTTTACTGGTATTGACTACTTTGGACCTCTCCCTGTTACAGTTGGCAGAAGACAAGAGAAAAGATGGGACGTTCTCTTCACTTGCCTAACAATTCGAGCTATACATCTTGAAGTAGCATACTCACTCTCTACCGAGTCTACAATCATGGCTTTGAGACGAGGCCGCCCAAAAACATTTTTTTCTGATAACGGAACTGCCTTCCGTGGTGCTACGAACGAACTGAAAAAAGCGATCAACGACATCAACCAGGACAAACTTGAAGAAGAGATGCAGTTGAAAAATATCGAATGGAAAATGATTCCACCCGCAAGTCCGCACATGGGGAAGGGAGTGTGGGAACGTCTTATACGTTCAGTTAAAAAATATTTTCATACCATTCTCATGAATCAAAAAACTCCTACTTACGCTCTTTGCCGAAGTAGAAAACATGGTAAACACAAGACCACTTACTAAAGCCTCCATCGATCCAAATGATTGAGGAGCTTCAACACCTAACCAATTTCTTCTTGGAAATTCAAATGGAGATGGATTTGGAGAATTGGGAAAATATGAATTGAAACGAGAATGGAGAGAAGTGCAGAGGATCACAAATGAGTATTGGAAAAGGTGGACGAAAGAGTATTTAACAAGAAGAAACGTTTGGTGTGACGATGGAAGACCTATTCAAAAGGGTGATACTGTCATAATGATCGAAGATAATGCCTTGAGAAACTCTTGGAAATTGGGAAGAATCGAAGAAGTTTTTCCTGGATCCGATGGCAAAATCAGAGTGGCGAATGTAAGGACGAAAAATGGCATTTTCAAGAGACCTGTGGCAAAACTAACGAAAGTAGTTATGAACTGATCAGATGCCTTTGAACTGCAGGGGGGGGGGAGAATGTAACGTAGCGTTTTCTATATTCGAATGGACCATTATTGACTTTATTATGTTTATATTGTTAAGTTGGCTGGGCAAGAATTTTTTGCTGGACAGTTGTTCAGTCAGTAGATGAAAACTCGTTGTCAAGAAGTTGCTTTATTTCAAGTTTTCTGACCAAAAGCAACTCAATATTTGACACCCACATACCAATTTTGAATCGAATCGGACCATAATCACAGAACTCGTCCGCCATCTTGACCGCCTTAATTTATGAATTTTGGCCAAAATTCATAATCTCCGACCCCGAAAACTCCTACATACCATTTTTGAATCAAATCGTACCATAATTACATATCTCGTCTGCCATCTTGGAGCTGCCATTTTGTATTTTTTTCTAACAAAAAATTAATAACGCATTGTCACCGGAATTATGAACACCTCCCAAATTTCAAGTTAATAGGACGACTAGAAGTCGGTAAAAATTCACTTGAAAGATTTGACCCAAACTATCTAACGAAGGAACGAACTAACAAGTGAAACTAAATAAAAGCTTGTAAAAAATTTTCCGTGAAGGATTCGATTGTAGGGATGGAAACAACAATGAGTCCAGCGGAAGGAAACCTATGTTATGATTATACATAGGCCAGTGCAAACCACAGTCAACACCTAATAAAGTAAAAATGCATCTACAAAAGAAGTTACTAGGATATGATTTCGATGTTACTGATTCAAACACAGTAGGACTTCTCAAATCTTTCGCAGTAGGAGCTGATATTGATTTGAAGGATATAACCATGCATGCAGTCGTGAAAAGGTTTACATTTCGTAAGCCATATCGCGACTAAAGTGATTTCTAATCCGACAGAAAAATATCCATCAACTCTGTAAATTTCTTGACGATGAAGATTTTCATATCGTATGTTAACGTATGACAGATCCGAATCTCGCGTATAATAGTATTTTCCAAGCAATTGTTCATGCCCTACTTAAACTGTCATATGAAAAGAATACAATTTGGTAGAAATAATGACAATAAAAAAACATCACAAAAGAAATAGAAATGCAGGAAGGCAACTATAAAATATGTAAGGGCTATTAAAAAAAACATTATATGCGGTATTGAAATATAAAGATCTAGAAATGAAAAACACAAAAAATATCAAATAATAAACAAATTATTATTAGACTGGAGTAAACAACACAAATAAGTATCAGGAAAAACATAGGGATATTCGAAAAATGGTCAGTGAAACGACGGAAAACAATCTATATAAACAAATCTTCGACAATAAAAAAGAGTAGAAGGATTCTCTATATAGAAATGTCAAATTACTCTGCAGAATATTTCTCGGTCACCGTAGCCGAAAATATAAAACATTTTAACTCTGAATGTGGTACTACTGAAAACCATACAGTACGTTTACCCTTTTATTCCTGAGGAAGTATTAAAAGCCATCATCACCTTAAAAATTAAATATCTGTAGGCATTGACTGTCTGTTCACCAAAGTAGTTAAATTTGTGAACCGCTCTCATTTATAATAAGGTAAGATAAGATTGAAAATAGGAACCGTTAAAATTGTATCAAATTGATTTGTTGAAAATATAAACAGGATGTTCATAAAATCAGATGTGGAATCATCTGCGACTGAAAGATAAACTTTAGTCACTATCTTCCATCGTCAAGATAACCTCTTGTGGGGTATTCATGTTGAAAAGGGAAACATTCTCAATTGAATATTGATAAAGAGATTTTCATGTGAATTGAAAAATCCACGATTGAAATGAAGTTATTTTTAGTGAATGTCTAACAGAAAACAACTACTTCCCCGGCTAAAGCCACGCTGGACATTGAACTACATCTGATAGATATTCTGAAAATGCCCTAACTCAAAAGAAAAAATCTGAAATTGAAAATTTGCATTTTCATTCAGATAGTTATTCGATTTTCTATTCCAGTCTTAATTGAGAACTCATAAAGATGAATGAGGCAAAGAAGAATGTTTTTCCAAAGGGAGTACTCACCAGAAATCATTCGTAACATTGACGCAGGAGAGACATCGCATTCACTAGGTCTTCAATACATTTTTGTCGACGAAAATCTATTTCACGCTTCCACGATCATTAGGAAGACCGGAAGAAATGGGAAACACATTTTCAAGAAGCAATCTCACTTTGCAAAGATGGAAAAGTTAGAATATTTTCAATACATTTTTGTCGACGAAAATCTTAAGATCGAGACACTTTGAAATTAGTGTTTTCTGACATTAAAACCTGTCATGGGGTATGATAGATTGATTTGTTGAAAATATAAACAGGATGTTCATAAAATCAGATGTGGAATTATCTGCGACTGAAAGATAAACTTCAGTCACTATCTTCCATCGTCAAGATAACCTCTTGTGGGGTATTCATGTTGAAAAGGGAAACATTCTCAATTGAATATTGATAGAAATATTTTTCTGTGAATTGAAAAATCCACGATTGAAATTAAGTTATTTTTAGTGAATGTCTAACAGAAAACAACTACTTCCCCGGCTGAAGCCACGCTGGACATTGAACTACATCTGATAGATATTCTGAAAAGGCCCTAACTCAAAAGAAAAAATATGAAATAGAAAATTTGCGTTTCCATTCAGATAGTTATTTGATTTTCTATTCCAGTCTTAATTGAGAACTCATAAAGATGAATGAGGCAAAGAAGAATGATTTTCTTAAAGGGAGTACTCACCAGAAATAATTCGTAACATTGACGCAGGAGAGACATCGCATTCACTAGGTCTTCAATACATTTTTGTCGACGAAAATCTATTTCACGCTTCCACGATCATCAGGAAGACCGGAAGAAATGGGAAACACATTTTCAAGAAGCAATCTCACTTTGCAAAGATGGAAAAGTTAGAATCATTTCTTTGGAGACACTTTGAAATTAGTGTTTTCTGACATTAAAACCTGTCATGGGTATGATAGATTGATTTGTTGAAAATATAAACATGATGTTCATAAAATCAGATGTGGAATCATCTGCGACTGAAAGATAAACTTTAGTCACTATCTTCCATCGTCAAGATAACTCTTGTGGGTATTCATGTTGAAAGGAAACATTCTCAATTGAATATTGATAGAAATATTTTTCTGTGAATTGAAAAATCCACGATTGAAATGAAGTTATTTTTAGTGAATGTTTAACAGAAAACAACTACTTCCCTCGGCTAAAGCCACGCTGGACATTGAACTACATCTGATAGATATTCTGAAAAGGCCCTCACTCAAAAAAAATAACTGAAATTGAAAATTTGCATTTTCATTCAGATAGTTATTTGATTTTCTATTCCAGTCTTGATTGAGAACTCATAAAGATGAATGAGGCAAAGAAGAATGTTTTCCCAAAGGGAGTACTCACCAGAAATCATTCGTAACATTGACGCAGGAGAGACATCGCATTCACTAGGTCTTCAATACATTTTTGTCGACGAAAATCTATTTCACGCTTCCACGATCATCAGGAAGACCGGAAGAAATGGGAAACACATTTTCAGGAAGCAATCTCACTTTGCAAAGATGGAGAAAGTTAGTATCATTTCTTTGGAGACACTTTGAAATTAGTGTTTTCTGACATTAAAACCTGTCATGGGGTATGATAGATTGATTTGTTGAAAATATAAACAGGATGTTCTAAAATCAGATGTGGAATCATCTGCGACTGAAAGATAAACTTTAGTCACTATCTTCCATCTCAAGGATAACTTTTGATCAGTAAAGAACATTCTCAATTGAAATTGATAGAAGATATTTTTCTGTGAATGTGAAATATCACGATTAAAATGAAGTTATTTTTTGTCAATGTCTTAACGAAAAATGTCTTCCCGGCTAACCACGCTGGACATTGAACCATCTGATAGATATTCTGAAAAGGACCTATCAAAGATAAATCTGAATTGAAAATTTCTTTTCATTCAGATAGTTATCGATTTTCTATTCCAGTCTTATTGAGAACTCGTAAAGATGAATGAGGCAAAAGAAGAATGTTTTCCACAAAATACTCACCAGAATCATTCGTCATTGACGCAGGAGAGACATCGCATTCACTAGGTCTTCAATACATTTTTGTCGACGAAAATCTATTTCACGCTTCCGCGATCATCAGGAAGACCGGAAGAAATGGGAAACACATTTTCAAGAAGCAATCTCACTTTGCAAAGATGGAGAAAGTTAGTATCATTTCTTTCGGAGAGACACTTTGAATATTCAATTGAGAATGTTTCCCTTTTCAACATGAATACCCCACAAGAGGTTATCTTGACGATGGAAGATAGTGACTAAAGTTTATCTTTCAGTCGCAGATGATTCCACATCTGATTTTATGAACATCCTGTTTATATTTTCAACAAATCGATTGATATATATTTATGTATAAAGCTAATATGTTGAATAGTTCATACTGCGTAATTGGATCTTGTATCTGTTGAATGGGGTGTGATAGATTGATTTGTTGAAAATATAAACAGGATGTTCTTAAAATCAGATGTGGAATCATCTGCGACTGAAAGATAATTGTATCAAATTATTTTCTGCAATCATAGGCATGAAAATTTCAGAAATTCAGAACAGATCAGTTATATCTGTGAGGATGGAGAGAATCGGCATATTTCTTCCTGTCTCGTTGAAATGATGAATATGCATAAGGAGCCATAAAGTTTCCCATGAATATATCTGATTTCTTCATCTTTTCCGGCAAAAATGTTGTTGCCGGTACCTCAGCACAGCATGTACCCATACCGATAGAAGTTTACAACGAACCATATCGTACAACCAGATTTATAATTCGAATTAATAATGTTACTCACCGATATCACAGTATAAATTGCGCTTACCGAGCCATTTTACACATAACAAATTTGTATTTTATTCATGACTCCTCGTGATAGGTTTTTGATGCCAACATTAAAACAGCTTGTGGTCTTTGTGTCCAACAAAAACCTTAAACAATTCAACCGACTCCCGGATATCATTCTAGTTCTTCGAGCGATAAATTTATGTTTGAAGGCGTTGCGTGATCCCTCTGAACATCTCTATTTCTCCACGCCATACTGACTAAATTATTCCAGAATGACGGTGATGTTGTTCCGATAAAAAGATGCATATTTAATATCTTTGATCATTGGGAAACGTCCATTGATTTGCATATTTCGAGCTATTAACTAGTTGGTGAATTTGGAAAATGAATCTGACAAAGACAACACTCCTCTTTACGAGGGGTCTTCTGAAAATTTTCAGTAGCTAATTCCATGCCATAAACTCGGAAAAACCGAAAATGTTTGCGCGTCAGGTGGTAGCCTATTGTTTTAATAGTATCCAGTTGTGATTTTGCAAAATTGAAGTCGAAGCATACAGTGCTTCTCAAAATTCCCCTCCCCCCCTCTTATTTTTGGAACGATTATACATAAACAAGTGAAATTTGGAAACTGCATATTAAAGATTTAAACTTCCCTACTAGTGATGATAGATGACGAAATCGTCGAAGATGACGTCACAAGGCCATTGTGACCAATAATTTTAAATGGAACCCTACGGCAAGCAACACCTCTTTCAAAAGGTATCGAAAAAACCTATTCAATGATACTAATTTTGTTTGTGTTTATGGCAGTTTTGGCAACTCGCTTTTAAAAAACGCAAAGCTGTGATGAATTAAATCAGTTAATACTAAAATTCAAAATTCAAGCTCCGCCTCTGGATAGTTGTCAAATAAGCTGACGTTTTTGTTAGGCTCCCTAATTCGACGTTTTTGTAATTGTCCAAGGTTTTGTACATTTAATAATTAGTGTATTGTTGATCGAATGTTTAGCTGTTTTAGCAGCTTTTGGTACTTTTAAATATTTTTGTACATTTTGATAATTTGTTAAAGTGTCGTGAGCCGAACGTTTAAGTGCTTCAAGAAGCTAAATGGTACGTGCTTTAGGTGATAAAGTAGCAGCGATCCTAATTCTTGGTGATACAGGACAAAATATTCATGCAGCAGAACGCATTTTTAATGAGAGGTTTCCCGATCGTCCCGTTTCGGGGACTCATTTAAGGGAGCTTCTTCGTAAGTTTGAAACAACGGGTAGTATTAATGATGCGAACGATCTGGCAGACCACAAATTTCTGATGAGAAAAAAATTGATATACCGGCAGAAGTAATAGTTAATCCTACTTCTTCAACAACTCACGTTGCATCTACCTGTGAAGTCAGTCGAAGTACAGTACACAGCGTGTTGAAAAAAAAACAAATTTCATCCATACAAATTAAAAATGGTTCATCAACTCTCAGACGACGACCCAGACCAAAGACTAGAATTTTGTGAAAATATGGAAACTAAAATTAACCAACAGCCAGACTATGTCAAAACAATTTGTTTAGTGACGGAAGTACTTTCTATCTAAATGGAAATGTAAATACACAGAATGTGAGGTATTGGAGTGACGCAAATCCTCACCTGTTTCGTGAAACACATACCCAATTTCTCCAGAAGGTGAATGTTTGAGCAGGTATCCTGGGAAACCACATCTTTAAGACTTTTTCTTTAAATACTAATTTGTAAGATAATCAAGATGAATTCGGCAATTTGGAAATAACATTCCAACAGGATGGTGCTCCTCCACACTATTACGGTGCAGTAAGACGGTATTTGGATGGGGAGTATCGTGGTAGATGGATTGGACGACGAGGTTCAACGGAATGGCCAGCTCGATCACCGGACCTCACACCTTTGGATTTTTTTCTGTGGGGGAACCTTAAGTCGAAGGTTTACGCCACTGAACCTGACACTATTGACGTTTTAAAACAACGTATTGTTGCAGAATGTGAGGCTGTTTCCGCAGACACATTTGCAAAAGTACGGGAATAGTTCAAAAATAGGATATTTCACTGTCCGGAAGTAAATGGAGGTCACTTCGAGCAATTTCTTCAATTAGATACTGATTCTTGAATCTGTAATTAATATCATACTGAATGGAATTTAAACTTTAATGTTTACTAATGAGCCATTAAAACTGCCATAAACACAAACAAAACTAGTATCATTGAATAGGTTTTTTCGATACCTTTTAAAAGAGGTATCGCTTGCCATAGGGTTCCATTCAAAATTATTGGTCACAATGGCCTTGTGCCGTCATCTTTGACGATTTCGTCATCTATCATCACTTGTGGGGAAGTTTACAACCTTTAATATTCAGTTTCCAAATTTCACTTGCTTATGTATAATCGTTCCAAAAATAAGAGGGGGGGAGGGACTTTTGAGAAGCACTGTATAAAGATACAAAGTTGCGATTATTGTTAGTTCATTAAGCATTATGGATATTCTACGGAAAGCTTTTCGGGATAGATAGATACTTTATTTTCCAGAATATTATCATTGACAAAATAAGATCAAAAATATAAATGTAAATTTTGGTAAAACGTATAGAGATTAAAAATTTAATGAATATAATACAAATAGGTACGAATAATTAGATATATGCAAACATCTCAACAAGCATATAACTACATATCTACACACATATACAGTGCTCGCCTAAAGTCCGTTCTCCCACTACTAATTTTTGAACCACCTGGTATATCGCAACAAAATTTGGAGAGCTTAAATAGGAAATAAAAACCTACTTTTTCATGAAAAAATCACAGCTAACATTTTTTAAATGACGGCTGAGCGTTATTTTCAATAATTTTTTTAAATAGAATTATTCCATTTTCGAAATCTGCTCCAAATTCTCAACAATTTTCTCCAATACACTTTACTCCTTAATTCAATTGTTTTCGAAATATTAACGTTTGAAAAGTGACATTCCGGTTTTAAAGTATGGATTTTGGTCACTTCCGGTAAAACATTTTGCTAACTAAACGTTCTTATTTATTTGTAGTTGAATATCTTGATGAAGTCGACTAATAAGAGGCGCAAAGAGAGTTTATTAAGGTTACACAGTACCGCTTACCGGAAAATCTCGAAGCCTACGAATGTGTTCTGTAAATTCACAATTAAAACAAATTAGTTAACTAAAAAATTATAATTTATTTTTGAATAACACTTTTATTCAACCCAAACAATTATTTCATCAAATGTTCAATGTGGTCCCCTCCTAAATCTTGACAATAAAGTGCCCTATTATAAATAGCTTCTCTCACGTTGATGAAAGTCTGTTCATCTATTTCTTCACATGTATCTATTATTCTGGGTTCCAACTCTTCTATTGTTTGGCATTCAGTGGCGTAGATTTCCTACTTCAGATACCCCCAAAGGAAAGAATCTAGAGGTGTAAGATCCGGAGATCTTGGTGGCCATTCTGTACTTCCCCTGCGACCTATCCATCGCCCAGGAAAGTTTGTATCGAGGAACTCTCTAGCCATGCGATCGAAATGGGGAGGTGCCCCATCCTGCTTGAAATATGATTTCGCTATTTTCAAACTCTTCCTGAGTGTTTAATACAATTTGTCTTATTAGAGTTTCAATTTCAGTTTCTAAAAGATTTCTGTAAAGAACTCCTGTAAGATTGCCTCTGATGAAAATCGGTCCAACAACGCCCAAACATTCACTTTTTAGGAAACTGGGTATGTCCCTCTCTAGAAATATGCGGATTAGTATTGCTCCAGTATCGTACACTCTGTTTGTTGACTTTTCCATTAAGAAAAATGTGCATTCGTCTTCGAAACATACACGTTTTAGGAAGCCCCGTTCTCCTTCAATTGTTCTTGTTAACCACTCACAAAATTCAACCCTCTGGTCTGGATCATCCTCCGTGAGAGCATGCAGTATTTTCATTTCATGAAACTTTGGAGACTTTTTGAACTTACTCCACAGGATTCAGCAACTACAGACGTCGACTGAGTCGGATTGATTACCATTTCAGCAACAATTTCTACCTTTTTTTCTTCTGAAAGTGGCGGTCTTCCTGATCTTGGAGCATCTTTCAGCATACCAGTTGCTTGGAGCTTATTTAAAAGTTTGCGCAAATATGACCTCGAAATAGGATTCTCGGGGAATCTATCATTGAACATACGGACTGCTAGATGATAATTTCTTCCAGCTTCCCCAAATATCAAAAGTGCTTCAAATTTATCGTCTAAACTACGAGCCATGATCACACTTTTCATAAAAGGATTTAGGCGCTCAACGGACTATTTGACAGTTAGCAGTTCAGTTTGACAGTTAACAAGATGTTATCGCGACAACTATTTTTTCCAATGCAAACTTGGTTGGGTTTGAAATGACCAAAATGTCACTTTTCAAACGTTAATATTTCGAAAACAATTGAATTCAGGAGAAAAGTGTATTAGAGGAAACTGTTGAAAATTATGGGCAGATTTCAAAAATGGAAAAATATACAAGGTGTTCTATTTGAAAAAAATATTGGAGATGGCGCTCAGCCGCCATTTCAAAACTTTCAGCTGTGATTTTCTCATGAAGAAGAAGGTTTTTATCTCCTATTTGAGCCCTGCAAATTTTGTTGCGATATAGCAGGTGGTTCAAAAATTAGGAGGGGAGGAACGGACTTTAGACGAGCACTGTATATACACCGAATCATACAGGAATGAAATCAATACTAAAACAAATGGATTCGAAAACATACAATACATATAATATTTTTTTTACATCACATTACGGTATTTGAGACATGTCATGATATTCCTGGCTTTTTCATGAATATTTTTCCCTTCATACATATTTTAGGTATTAGCAGGTGAATATTACAGCTCCGTCTGGGATTGTGAGTGGGAGAATCAGTAACATATTTTTTGTGAATCAGTCATACCACTTCCAGAATAAAGATGCTCATGTTGAAAAGGGAAACATTCTCAATTGAATATTGATAGAAATATTTTTTTTTGTGAATTGAAAAATCCACTATTAGATTGAAGTTATTTTTTGTGAATGTCTAACAGGAAACAACTACTTCCCCGGCTAAAGCCACGCTGGACATTGAACTATCTGAATGAAAATGCAAATTTTCAATTTCGGATTTTTTCTTTTGTGTTAGGGCCTTTTCAGAATATCTATCAGATGTAGTTCAATGTCCAGCGTGGCTTTAGCCAGGGAAGTAGTTGTTTTCTGTTAGACATTCACAAAAAATAACTTCATTCTAATCGTGGATTTTTCAATTCACAAAAAAATCTTTCTATCAATATTCAATTGAGAATGTTTCCCTTTTCAACATGAATACCCCACAAAAGGTTATCTTGACGATGGAAGATAGTGACTAAAGTTTATCTTTCAGTCGCAGATGATTCCACATCTGATTTTATGAACATCCTGTTTATATTTTCAACAAATCAAAGATGCTCACTTCAGTTAAAATTATTTATTGTACAAAAAGATGTCTGCAGCTCTCTCTGTAGTTAGCTGAATACAAACATCTGAGAGATTTCTTCTGCAGAACAAATACCTGATTTTTTACTACAAAATCGTCAAAACGCAATGCCATATTGTAGATGGGATTCTACTAGAGCAAAGTAAGTCGATCTGGCTGGGGATATGTCAAGTTCATTGGCGACAACCCTTTCATCAAATGATCCAGAAGCTAACTTCTTACGTAATGATGTAATATTCCAACTTATTATCAACGTGCAAACCAAGAAACCTAGTACAAAGCGTTCCTTCGATATGAATACTATCAAGTAGCAAGTTATCATAGCTGAATTTGCAATTAACAATTTTATTATTATCCACATTGAAACAAAGAAAGTTTGAATCACACCATTGCTCAACCTTGATAAATCTGAGGAAACCACTTGTTTCGAAATTTCAGTGATTTTTCCATGCCTTAGTGATGTGGTATAGTCTGCGAAATATTTATTGTAGCGAGATCGTTTATATACAGTAAAAACAAGATAGGTACTAAAAGAGATCCCTGAGGTACTCCGCAAAATATTGCCGGAAGATCAGAACATGCATTTTTCATTTTCACTATTTGTTCTATATTCTCGAAGTATGACCTGAACCACTCAAAACATGTTCCTCTTATTCCATAGTGATCCATTTTCTGCAGTATTCCATGAATAACACAATCGTAAGTTTTTGAAATCACAGAATATTGCTGCAATAGCTACACCTTTATTCAAATTCATGTGAAATTCCAAAAATGAGAAGGTTGCGTCATTAGTATTTTTGGAAGTTTGAAATATTTCAATTTGAAAAAAATTGCAACAATATTTTTTACACAGATTTCTATGATCTTTAAAATTGTGAATAACAATGAGTTTGATCCGAAGTTTGAAGGTTACCCCTTTATAAAGAGGCATAACAAGTTCCCTCTTTGAACTTGAGGGAAATAGTCCAGTTCCAAAAGATTTATTGATTACATCTCCTCTTTGAATGGTAGGTACTCTGTTAATCCTCGTTAATCCATCCGATCCGGTGGACTCATCGTTTTTTATTACCATTAGTGTTTGCTCTATCTTGTGAACATTTGTAGACATTGATTAAGATAATAAAATAGGTATGGCAGTGAGTATTTTCAAGGTGATATCTTATATCTTATATAAGTGTCAGTTTCTAACACTAACACATACGGTTATTTTGAATGAAAATATGCCTAAATCATATATAAATAACCAAAAAAATATTATTGAATGCTACCTTACATTTAATTTAAAAATATTCAGAAATTGTCTACAGTGTATTTCACTTTTTATGGAACCACCTCCGTATCTTTCGCAATTGTGAAACTGGCAAGATAGATAGATATATAAAAAAAATGCTGAATGACTGAGTGTAAACGGTAAAGAGTCATGTCCATATAATTATGACCCCCAGCCAAAACAGCAATCTAGTTGGCACGGTTTTTTTACGCCATGATAACGATTTTGCGCCTATAGTCACGAAATCCAAATCATTCACGCGAATCCAGAATCCACCTGGTCATCCATCCGCCACGCAGTCCAGATCTCATCCCCGACGATTTGTTTGCTTTGTTGAAAATATGAACAGGATGTTCATATAATAAGATGTGGAATCATCTGCGACTGAAAGATAAACTTTAGTCACTATCTTCCATCGTCAAGATAACCTCTTGTGAGGTTTTCATTTTGAAAAGGGAAACATTCTCAATTAATATTCAATAGAAAGATTTTTCTGTGAATTGAAAAATCTACGATAAAAATTAAGTCATTTTTTTGTGAATGTCTAACAGAAAACAACTACTTCCCCGGATAAAGCTACGCTGGACATTAAACTACATCTGATAGATATTCTGAAAAGACCCTTACTCAAAAGAAAAAATCTAAAATTGAAAATTTGCATTTTCATTCAGATAATTATTTGATTTTCCATTTTAGTCTTAATTAAGAACTCATAATGATGAATGAAGCAAAGAAGAATGTTTTCCAAGAGAGAGTACTCACCAGAAATCATTCGTAATATTGACGCATCATTGAATACCTAGTGAATGCGATGCCTCTCTTGCGTTAATGTTACGAAGGATTTCTGGTGGAAAACATTCTTCTTTGCCTCATTCATCTTTATGAGTTCTTAATTGAGACTGCAATAGAAAATCAAATAATTATCTGAATGAAAATGCAAATTTTCAATTTCAGATTTTTCTTTTGAGTCAGGGTCTTTTCAGAATATCTATCAGATGTAGTTTAATGTCCAGCATGGCTTTAGTTGTTTTCTGTTAGACATTGACAAAAAATAACTTCATTTTTATCGTGGATTTTTCAATTCACAGAAAAATCTTTCTATCAATATTCAATTGAGAATGTTTCCCTTTTCAACATAAATACCCCACAAGAGGTTATCTTGACGATGAAAAATGTGTATTTTCATTAAAAAAAAATGTTAAATTTCAAATAGATGAATGAGGCAAAGAGGAATGTTTTCCAAAAGTGTTTCTTTCAGTCGCAGATGATTCCACATCTGATTTTATGAACATCCTGTTCATATTTTCAAACAAATCAATGAAGAATTTTTTGATATGAAACAGAATATATCAAAGTGCAATAAAATTATCTCGTTTGAAAAATCCGCAGTAATATGTCCCATTTTTTCTGGCATATGATTTCTTATACAGAATCAATAAATAAATTCGAAATCTACCTTTCATTTTTGTAAATTGAAATTTTTCAGAACAACCCTCGTATAAGAAGGTAGTATGATAAACTCTATTAAACTGCTCTCAAAAATACTTCTTCATCGTTCAAAGAATGCAATCGACGAAGAAAGATACCTCATGGTTGGAGTAATTTTTCAAGTATTTATATAATTGCCATAAATGATTGAGTAAATAAGTTTATTGTGACTCCCCTATATCCTCAAAGGTTGCGACCACACACTTTTCGAATTAACAGATGTGTTAAAATTCGTGCCATCTCCATAAAAAACTGGAATTTATATTTATACGATACACAGAAGAATGAAGTGAATAACTGTTGCGTTAATAAATAAATATTTCTTTCAAGCTGCTATTCACCACTAAAATCTGACAATCAATGGTTTTTATTCATTTCATCAAAACAAAAAAACGTTGTTTTCCTGGGTTTTGACAATTAAAAAAAAACATATTTGTGTATGTTAAATATCATAGGTAGATTAATATTGATTCAACTTAGTTGTTATTTATCAAATTAATGAAAAGGAATGTTCAAAGAAACAATATGACTTATTTAAGCAAAAGGTTAACAACAGCCAACTTCTTGATGTTTTGATGGGACATAGTTTGAGAGGAACGGCATATACATTATTATTCACAAGAGTTTTCTTGAAAAATAAAAACAATATCTCATAATTGCTAATGACCTTGCAGATTCAAAACAATTAATTATGATGGACATATTAAGTATACTTGATTTGTATTCTTCATTTTTGAGGATTTTCAGAAAACATTTTTTTTATTCAGTGTAAGTAATTTACAACTGAAGTATTCCATGACGATGGGAAATGCAGAAGCAATATTTCTTTTCAGGTTGGTCCAATCATTCTCATCGAAAAAGGTAACTGTATCATCGGCTAAACCAGTTGTTTCAGCGAGGATAGCTAAGCGGAAAAGTGAATTTATATAGAGGATGAATAAAATCGGATCAAGAACTGTTCCCTGGGGAACCCCATAACCTGTTGCAGCTCATTTTATCATCTACATACACACCATTTTCGGTCACTTAGATAATTCCTCATAACTTGGTTAATATGGAATTCCCCGGAATCCATTGCTTCTGAGAGTGTCCAAAAGTCTGGGTGGCTGACAGTATCGTACGCTTTGGCGAGAATTTTCTCAAATCTAGTGCGTTATAAATTATTTATAGCAACCCATCTAGTATATATATATATACATGAAAAAGGAAATTGTGGCATATTGGACAAATTACTAAATAAAAAAAAACATCCTCAAGCGGGAGTCGAATCACGACCTTCGAATGAAAAAAAAGACAAGAATGAAAGATGATTGGCATGACAAATGACATGACATGACATGTGCATGGAATCACAGAAATAGAAATCAGAAATAACCCTGAAATAAGCCACATGTCAACTGCCACACAGATCTGCTAATGAACAGTCTAATGAGAATCTGCATTTGTCGGATCTATGTCAAAGTATGACAAGGAAACTCAACAAGATTGTTGTGTAACTCGCTAATTTTGAGCCATCATAATCGAACTCTCGTACAAAAGCGAAGTCTGATGAGAACTATCCTAGTCCCAAAATTTTCGATCAAGAAGACCAAAGAAAGAAGAGAAAGAAGAAGAAAACAGCACTTGTTTAACAAAAGAAAGGCACAAATTTCCAAAATTAGTCATTAAAAATGCCCACCTCATCAGAGTTACGTTTAGCTTCAACTAGGGAATGTGAGTAAGGGTGGTAGTCTAATGAGAACTTACCCCAATCCCAAAAATCCAAAAATCGAAGGTTGGCACAACCTTGACGGTGCTAATCCAAAATGATTTGTTCTCAGTGTTGTAGAGCAAGTTGAAAATGAGGGCAGACAAACTGCAAAAGGTTATTAACCAAGTAATATCATCATCGAGAATGGAGTACGAAAGTATGTATTTGAATTGCTGAACTGAACAGAAGAGAGTAAAAATATTTTATTAACGAAAATTAATTGACTGAAATGTTTTTATTTCAGGCGTCCATGAAGTGGAATGTACGATCTATATAAATTAACTTGAGTGTTGAGACAAAGGACATTGTGGAACAATTTATTACTTATGTTAAATCTAGTCTGTTATAGTTTTTGGAACTGACCTCCTGTAGAAAAAATCCTATTAGGACTGAAGTTACGGTAGTTAAATCTGAAGTGATGACCGAAATCTGATACTTTGTTAGGGTTTAGATGTTCATTTATACAAACTTTCAAAGGTCTACAAGTTCTATGTAAGCTGCTGCACAATCTTCACAGTTTAACTAATATGCCACTTTTTGACAATTTATCAATTTTATTTTTTGTGTTAACCAAGTGTCTGCTCAAATTATTGTTGATTTTGGAAGAAATTTTGATGTTGTCCACGTTGCTTCTCATGCAACCGGCTATTTTGTTGGATATACAGGGTGTCCCTGGACTTCCTCTTTTTCTCTCGGGAATATATAGATGGGGTCGAAATATCACCAGTACTTCATATAACTTTTGTTCCTGAAAGCCTTCGTTACCAAGTTACGGGCCCTCAAAGTAACAAAATGAAAAATGTTTTTCTTTGATAACTTTCAAAGTGAATAATCAACATCATTTAAATTTTGGTGATCGACTAAACAAATGAATTCCTTCGATGAGCTTTTATGCAGGAGTCAGTTGTTTTGCTACAAAGTCATGAACGGACTACCCCCGATGGTCCACACCCCAAAACTTTGAAATGACTGGGATTTGTCGAAATGTTTTAACAAAACTTCCTTTCCTGAATAAAAGTACTCGTTCGGAAAATCGATCGGAGCAACGATTTTTGATAAAAATGCATTTTTGTTCGACGACATCCAACCTGAGATGTCTACCATTATTCGGAAAGATTAAT